>CM021108.1:1469744-1710025 GCA_007115665.2 Sequoiadendron giganteum | reverse complement strand
TGTCACTCACTCTCTTTCATGAGTTTAAGAGTGTATGAGCTCAACAAGCATTATATCTCCCTGAAAAAGGAGGTAATCCAGTTGCACCTTCCAGTATGACTACCTTGTTATGACTTCACTCCAGTCACTAGTTGTGCCTTGGGCATATCCTTGTGGTTAAGATAATGAATTTGAGCATGGCACACTTCCCTAGTGTGAGGGGAAGTGTGTACAAGGCCCGAGAATGAATTCACTGCTATATGGTTGATTGGCAATTACTAGTGATTCCTACTTCATGCAGGTGAGTTGCAGCCTGCAATCTGAATTGAGGCCAAGTTTTTGAGGTTAGCTTGCCCTCGCGGGGTCACAACTCTTTGTCCTGACCATTGTAGCACATGTGTCACCCATGGTTTAAGGGGCATGATGACTTGACATCATCCTCACCTTCCTCCAGCTTAACATTGATAGTCTGTTCAAGGTCCCAAACTCTATAGCAACTAAACACAAGGGTTGCGCTCGTTGCAGAACTTAACTGAACACCTTGCAGAATGAACTGACGACAGCCATGCACCACCTGTGTCCACGTTCTTGAAGGAAATCCTCTTTTTCAAAAGGATTTGTGGCATGTCAATCCTTGGTAAGTTTCTTCGGTTTGCATTGAATTAAACCACATGCTCCACCGCTTGTGCGGGCCCCCGTCAGTTCCTTTGAGTTTCATTCTTGTGAACGTACTTCCCAGGTGGGATACTTAACACATTAGCTACAACACTATACGGGTCAATACGTACAACACTTAGTATCCATTTATGGCTAGGACTACTAAGGTATCTAATCCCATTCGATCCCCTAGCTTTCGTCTTTGAGTGTCAGTGACGGCCCAGCAGAGTGTTTTTTCCTTTTGGTATTATTCCTAATCTCAACGCATTTCACCACTCCAGCGGAAATTCCTTCTTCCTCTACCATACTCTAGTTTGGTAGTTTCCATCACCTGTCCAGGGTTGAGCCCTAGGATTCGACAACGGACTTGGAAAGCCACCTACAGACACTTTATGCCCAATAATTTTGGATAACGCTTACATCCTTTGTTTTACCGTGACTACTAGCATAGAGTTAGTCAATGCTTATTCCTCATATACCATCATTTATTCTTCTCCAAGAAAATAAGTTTACGACCCGTGAGCCTTCTTCCTTCACGTGGCATTGCTCCATCAGGATTTCGCCCATTGCGGAAAATTCCTCACTGCTGCCTCCAGTAGGATTCTGGTTCATGTCTCAGTCCTAGTGTGGCTGATCATCCTCTCAGACCAACTACTAATCAGAGCCTTGGTAAGCCATTGCTTCACCAACTAGCTAATCAAACGTGAGCCTCTCCTTGGGCAGATTCCTCCCTTTTGCTCCTCAGGCTACCTCGTAAAGGTACTAACTCTATGGGGTATTAGCAACCATTTCTAGTTGTTGTTCCCCTCCCAAGGGCAGGTTCTTACACATTAATCACCTATTCACCATTGGAAACACCACTTCCTGTCTGAATTGCATGTGTTAAGCATGTTGCCAGCGTTCATCCTGAGCCAGGATCAAACTCTCAATGAAATTCAAAGTTTCATTACTTATTACTTATAGCTCCCTTCTTAGTGGACGAAGTCGATTCATGAATTATCTATCATCTATATAATATTAAGTCCTCTATTTAATAGATATATATATATAAATTCTATTAATTCATGTATATAATCTATATAATCTATCTATTGATGTATATAATCTATAAATACTACTTTGCCATCTATATAAATCTATCTATATAGACTACTTTTGTTATTTTATTGTATTTAGATATTTGAGAAAAGATTGTTGTTATTATTATTCAAGAGAAAAATATTTTTATGACAGAAGAGAAAATTGTCATTGTTATTGATCCATTCTTTATTCTTTTATAAGCTTTTTCTTTTTAAGTAATAACAACTTTTCTTATTAGAAACTACTAACGTTATAAGATGATAGAGTAATAGCAAAGAAAGACATTGAAAAATCTTTTGGTCATTTGTATTGTTTACTTCAAACCATATACGCATTATTATTGTTAAATATACATGTATATATTATATATTACTAACAATGTGAGAAATTATGAGTTTTTGTCCTCCATTATAGGATAGAATGTTCATTGAAAGGTTGATACGTATCAACCTTCTAATGACACATTAGAATTTATCTTTTATGGTGGGTATGAAATGAAATTTCAACTAATATATTATAAATGTAAACCCCCTAGCCTCTTTTATACCCCCTAGCCTCTTTTTTTTCATGATATAGAAATGAGCAAACAAAAATAAAAAGAGAAGAACTCACATTAGGTTTAGGGATAATTAGTTTTGAATTGATGACTTTCACCACGTCAAGGTGACACTCTACCACTGAGTTATATCCCTTTCCTATCCTCATCTAGAAGGAAAATTGTAATAACTTCCCAAAGAATCAAGAAACTCCATGAAACTCTATCATTATTCTCTGGAAATTCTATCTTGCTTTCATACTCTTTCAAAACCTCATCAAAAAAAAGAAAATAGAATGGAATCAGAGGAGAAGTATATGCCAGATATGACATGGAATTTCAGATTGACCTTTTATTTAAAGAAAATTTGTAACTAAACTATGTAACCTAGTAGGTAAAGAGTTTTTCATATTCTGGATAGAATTATTCTATTTGGATGGACATAATGGAATTAAATTTCCTTCATGTTGATTGTCGAGTTTAAACAAGTGGAACCATCTTCTATCGTATTACAATCTTTTTCTTATTGAGTTGTCACTTTTCTCTCGATCCAAATAAACAAGATGACTGATACTAGCAATTCAGTCAAAAAAAAAAATTGAGCCAATAGCATAGTGAAGTAATTAACTAACTAAAAACATTTCTTCCCTAGACTTTCTCAGTTTATATTGCTGATTGGTGGGCATAGCCGCTCGAAACAAAGAATATATTCTATTGATACATTTTATCATAGGCCATCGAAATAATCCTAAGCAGCCAAACCATGCCACCCAAACCAAAGCACGAAATTCAAAATATTTTATCAAATTGATTCCTAGTTAAATAATGGATAACTACAGGGATAAGCTCACATTAACCCATCAATTTTGAATTGAATTTGTGATTCAAAAAAAATTATATTTCGAGATATAAATAAAAAATGAGCATATTAACAATAATGGATAAAAAAAAGGTTGTCATTCTTATTCTTTTTAATAGAGAAATAAAAATGAATCCCGAAGGAGTTGCATAGTTATTTTGTTATAAAAAAATGGAATATATATATATATATATATATATAATCATTCATGTTAAAACTTGAAAACTGTCTAATCAAGTTTTCATAATGAAGAAAGGGAATACTCGAAAAACAAAAATGCCCTACTTCAAAAGAATTGAACGAGAAGTCATATGAGGTGAAATTCTCATGTACAGTTTTTTATAGTGGCAGTAAAGGTAACTTATCTGTCAACTTTTCCACTATCACCCCTAAAAAACCAAACTCTGCCATACGCAAAGTCGCCAGAGTATGATTAACCTCTAAATATGAAATCATTGCTTATATACCTGGTATTGACCATAATTTACAAGAACATTCTATAGTATTAGTAAGAGGTGGAAGAGTTAAAGATTTTCCCAATGTTAAATATCACATAATTCGAGGAGTCTTAGATGTTGTCTCAGTAAAAAATCGTAAACAAGGGCGTTCTAGTGCATTGTATATTATTATCTAAGATTTGTATCATTTTATGATGATGCCATGTCAATTGCTAAAAACATGTAAAGTATATGGCTAACCCAATAACGAACATTTTGTAAGGGGACTAGAGCAGGCTAAAACAAACAATCATATTAATTTGTAAGGATATTATATGTCTAAGGTTTAATATTGAATTCATTTCATAAGTTTTCCCTTACTTCGTGTGTGTTAACATAAAATTTGAAATGTCTTGACCTTTTCAGAGCAAGTTCAATTCAAATAGCATTAATTTAAAACACCTTATCCTTCTTTTTTTACACTCTTTTTAATAAGGACTTAATCGTATAGATATAGAAAATACAAGATTTCTAATCATAGAAAAAGAAAGGAAACAAATACTCAATTGAGAATGAGTAAACATAATTTTATGCATAAGAATTATATCTTATATATGCAGATAGAATCATGTGGAAAGCCATATTTGATGAAAGTCGTATGTACAGTTTGGAGGTAGATCTTTGATACCTTTAGAGATCTACTTTACAATATGGAGTTAAAAATCCAAAATAAGTAATTATTAGTCTTTATGAAATAAATTTATGAGCCTTTTTCACATGCATGTCACACCAAAGTATTGTAGAAAAGAAAATTGATAAATTTGATCTGATTTATCATAATCAATTAGTTAACATGATCGTTAATCGTATTCTTAAACATGGCAAAAAATCATTAGCTTATCGAATATTTTATCAATCTCTAAAAAAGATTGAACAAAAAACAGAGAAAAATCCACTAATTATTCTACATCAAGCAATACACAAATTAACTCCCAAATTGATAGTAAAATCAAGACGTGTAAGTGGATCGACTTATCAAGTTCCCAAAGAAAAAAAAAAGAAAGAAGGAAAAATACTTGCTATTCGTTGGTTATTAGAGTCATCCCGAAAACGTTCTGGTCGAAATATGCATTTCAAATTGAGTTACGAAACAATGGATGCTGCCAGAGAGAAAGGCAATGCTATACGCAAGAAGGAAGAGATTCATAAAATGGCAGAATCCAATAAAGCTTTTGCACATTATCATTAACCCACTAACTCTATAAATAGATCCATAGATCTATTCCATTCTGAGCAATAAAAGAAAACTTACTTTATCAAAATTGATACAAATTTTATTGGAACGAAAACGAAAGGAAGAGAAGAATGAAAAATAAATCATAGATAAATGATAATAAGGAGATTATCAATATTCAATCTTATTCATTAGGTTTATTATAAATGTAAATGGAAGAAAATGTTTTTCGTAGATTATTTGAAGTTACTAAATCATGATCCGGCCAAAATGAAAAATTCGTTTTCAATTAATACCTTTAAATCATAATTAATACCTTTAAATCATTTTTATGAAAGAATTTTATTTGCTTCTCTTCTATGGAAGTTCCATTTTTCCAGAATGTATCTTGATTATCGGCCTATTTCTTCTTCTAGTTATCGATTTCATTTCTGATCAGAAAAAGACAACTTGGTTCTATTTCATCTCTTTAACAAGTTTAGTGCTAAGTATAGCGGTTCTGTTATTTCAATGGAGAGAAGAACCTACGATCAGTTTTTTTTGGTAATTTCCAAACAAACAATTTTAATAAAATATTTCGGTTTCTCATTTTATTATGTTCCACTTTATGTATTCCTCTATCCGTGGAATACATTCAATGTACAGAAATGGCTGTAACAGAGTTTTTGTTATTCATATTAACAGCTACTCTAGGAGGAATGTTTTTATGTGGTGCTAATGATTTAGCAACTATCTTCGTAGCTTTAGAAGGTTTAAGTCTATGTTCTTACCTATTATCTGGATATACCAAAAGAGATGTACGGTCTAATGAGGCTATTATGAAATATTTACTTATGGGTGGAACAAGTTCTTCCATTCTTGTTTATGGTCTTTCTTGGCTATATGGTCTATCCGGAGGAGAGATTGAACTTCAAGAAATAGCCAATGGTCTTATCAATACACAAATGTATAACTCTCCAGGAATTTGGATTGCACTTCTATCTATAACGGTAGGAATTGCATTCAAGCTTTCTCTAGTTCCTTTTCATCAACGGACCCCCGATGTATATGAAGGAGTGCGATTCGTTTTACAAATTATTACATTTCTAAATCTCTTTTTTAGAGATGTTTCTATTTATAAAAACTCTATAGACATGTGGAAGAAAAGACTGTTATTCCCACTTGGACTAAGACATCACTTTTACCAAAATTGAATTGAATTAAGGTAAAGCAAAGTAAGAAACAAACTAAATTGTTTAATTAAATAAACAAATAACTTTTACAAGTTAGTTATTACGGGTAGTTTTTACAAAGGATCAGATTAATGACGTGTACAATCTTTTTATTCTTAACGTAGATGCTACATAGTAAGTTTTCATTCTTCAAAAACCACGAGTTAAAAAAAAAGGCATCCGTCGACAAAAAGATTACCCTAAGATGAACATCTCATGACTATTCAGAACGAATTAAATCAGATGGTTTTCTTTTTTCTTTTTAACTCTTTCATAACTGAATTTTCAAAATAAGAAAAAAAAAAAATGGTTTACCTTAAAAAATGGTTTACCTTAATAACCACTGAGTAAGGATTCTTCGGAAAGTTAAGGATTAATGATTCTTTCTATCAATTGAATAGATTCAATCTTATACATACACGAGGAAGGTAATAAAAAAAGAGAGAATCAAACGATTATGCTAATCTTTTTATCACTTAGGAGCCGTGCGAGAAGAAAGTCTCATGCACGGTTCTGAATGAGAGAAAAGAGGGAGAATTCCTCTTTTCGACTCTAACTCCCCCACTCCAGTCGTTGCTTTTATTTCTGTTATTTCAAAAGTAGCTGCTTCAGCTTTAGCCACTAGAATTTTGGATTTTATTTTTTATTTCTCATTGAACGAATGGCATCTTCTTTTGGAAATATTAGCTATTCTTAGCATGATATTAGGGAATTTAATTGCTATTACTCAAACAAGCATAAAACGTATGCTTGCATATTCATCGATAGGTCAAATTGGATATATCCTTATTGGAATAATTGATAGAGACTCAAATAATGGATATTCGAGTATGATAACTTATATGCTGCTCTATATTTTTATGAATTTAGGAACTTTTGTTTGTATTGTATTATTCAGTCTACGTACAGGAACAGACAACATTCGGGATTATGCAGGATTATATATGAAAGACCCTTTTTTAGCTTTGTCTTTATCTTTATGTCTGCTATCTCTAGGAGGTATTCCTCCATTAGCAGGTTTTTTTGGAAAACTTTATCTATTCTGGTGTGGATGGCAAGCAGGCTCCTATTTATTGGTTTCGATAGGACTCTTTGTGAGTGTTATTTCAATATATTATTATCTGAAAATAATTAAGTTATTAATGACTGAACGAAACAAAGAAATAACTCCCCACGTGCAAAATTATAGATTATCTTCTTCAATCTCAAAAAATTCTATCGAATTTAGTATGATTGTATGTGTAATAGCATCTACTTTACTGGGAATAGCAATGAATCCAATTGTTGCAATTGCTCAGGATACATTATTTTAGAGTATTTATATAAACCTTTTTCTTACTAACTGAAAAAAGTAGGATTTGCCCTTATATTCTTAAAATGGCAGGGAATAGGCTGAAATTATCAGATGAACTTCTAATTACAAAATCAACTTGATCGTTAAATTAGAAGTTCATTTTGTACCATATTACTATCAATTTTCATTCTCAGAAAATGTCGTTCAAACATGCGTAAATAAAATATTTGTCATTCTGTTCTATTTAAGTTATAACAGAAGTGAAGAATAACAAAACATGGGCGCAGATAATCTAATCAATTGAATCGAGAGAACCTCGCTATTTGCGATTCTTTCATTTAAAAGATAGTGTGAGTAGAGCACAATAACTGCTTATTGTGCATCCAGCAGGAATTGAACCCGCGACTTCCCAATTATGAGTTGGGTGCTTTACCATTCAGCCATGGATGCTATGATAAAGCAGAACTAAAAAAAGTTCATTTTATTATAATAAGTATGGATTCAGATTAACCAATTGAATTCTAATTTATGTTTCTAATTTTCAATAAGAAATAGACTTGGGATTGTTAGCCATTTCTATACCATAAAATGGTACATAAAATTATAATTAATGGACAACACAGATAGATAAGATTAAATGAATTAAAGAAGTCTCGTTCTTTTCTAGTATACCCAACGTTCTAAATAGGATAGAAAAATCCTATTTTATTTTTGGTCTATTTGGTTTGGTATAATAAATACCTGTCTATCCATTTTGACTCTAATTATATAGAATCGTTTATATATTATCCTTCTTTTACACTAAAAAATATCTAGAATACTATTAATATCTTAATATTATTTTTGAAACAATAAAAATTATTAAACAATTAAAATATGAAAAAACCCCAAAAACCGTGGTCTACGGACCCTATCGAAAAGAACCGAGAAATAGTTTGGTTCTTTAGCGTTCAGTCGAAATTTAAAGATAACATGATGGAAATATTCGTTCCATGGAACGAATCAAATTTGGTGAGATTGCTAAGTCAAATATTTGCTGGTCGAGAAAGTGTTGTTAAGCTTTTTGACTTTCGGATTCTTAGTACATTACTTATACGGGATATACGTATATTTATTTTAAAAGGTCAAGCAAGAAAAGCTGTAATGATAATAGCATTGCCATTACTTTTCTATTTTTTAAGTACTCGAGCTTTAATTGAAAGAGACAAATCATCACATAATTTGATGAAGATATTTCCATCTGTACAACATTTTGGAGCTAGAAAGGAAAATTTGTTGCTCGTTCCGCACCTATTTATGTCTTTACCAAAAGACAAAAGGAGATATCAACGTCGTTTCCTCCATTCAAAAGAAAATGATAGAATCTTAGAGAACCAAGAAACAATAAGTTGGGAAAGTCCTTCGGAGAAGGAATTGAATAACATTGAATGGGAGATTGATTCATCTTTTAATTCGATTCAAAAGGAATATTGGGAACATGAAAAGCTTAATGAATGGAGGAAATCGGTACTTATTAAAAACTCAAGTATTGATATTGAGGCAATAGAAAGCAAAATTGAACAACCAGAAAAGAATTTAGTTCAAACAGAAGAATTAGATTTCTCTTCAAAATCAGAATCAAAATCAGAATCAGAATTAAAATTAGAAGCATACATAATTGCAGAGAGGAAAGAAAGAGTTAAAGAAATCGAACGCTATAAAGAAGAAATACAAAATATAAAAAGAAAATGGATAAATGGGACGAAATATGGGAAAACCGAGAATTGATAATGGAACAAGAAATTGAACAAAAAGAATCAGATCGAACAAGAGAATCTTCTTCCTTCTCAGAGTCGGAATTTTTTAAAGGATTCTTTGATGATTTGTCAATAGATGAATCATGTATAAGTATTAATTATACCAAGAAACCTAGTGAAAAATTAAAATTGTTGAAAGGGCGACAAGATGTTTTTCAATATTTCAGGGGATTAGAAAAAAAGAGAATAGTTGATCTATGGAAGGTGAAAACATTTCTTAAGAATCCTTCTGTAAACTATGATATTTTATCAGATCCCGGATGGAACATTAGAAAAGATATAAATCAATTAAATTGTATTCGATTTATTAATCAGAATTTATCTTCAAGATCTTCTTCATCCTGTGATCAAAATAAAGAGCAATTAACATTAAATAAAGAACAATTAACATTAAATAAAGAACAATTAACATTAAACGATGATTTTCGATTGAAAAACTTTCTTCTTAAAATAACCGATCAATTGACTCTATCAATAACTAAGCCTGGACAGGGTTACTCTGATGAAATTGTCTATGATGAAATTATCCTGAATGTGGATTTAGAATCCGGAACTGCATTGGATAAGTATGCTTTTCAAAAATGGTTCCAGAAGTATTATTTGGAATGGAAAAAAGTCTTTAAAAGATTCTATATTCAATTAATTGAAACAAAAAATAGATATTCTTTTGAATTGGCAAAACTACTCCATGAATACTATTTGGAATTCAATTTGGAATTCCAAAAAATAGTCAATAAATACTATTTGGAATTCAATTTGGAATTCCACTACTTGGAATTCCAAAAAATAGTCAATAAATACTATTTGGAATTCAATTTGGAATTCCACTACTTGGAATTCCAAAAAATAGTCAATAAATACTACTTGGAATTCCAAAAAATAGTCAATAAATACTACTTGGAATTCCAAAAAATAGTCAATAAATACTATTTGGAATTCAATTTGGAATTCCACTATTTCGAATTCCAAAAAATAGTCAAAAAATATTATTTGGAATTCGATTTTGAATTACGAATTCTATTAGATAGAATCTATTTAATCAAAACATTGAGTCGCAATTTAAAAGATCCAATTCGAACAAATTGGATAAAATTGAATAATGTAACGCAAGATGCAATTACCCAGCATTCATCAAGTTGGAGAATATGTCAGAAACAAAGGTTGAATCGCTCTATTCTTCGAATTTTTGACAATAAAAAGAATAACACTTTTGTATTATCCATTCAGATCGAATACTTTCAAAAAGATTAGAAGATCTTTTGTCCATTTCCAAACAAAACAATTTCAAAAATAGAGTGTTCAATCCAATTGAATTATGGACTACTCAACATTGGGGTTGGTTTGGAAATCCCAATAAAATTTTTGAGAATAAAATTTATAAGATTATCTGGGAGATTATCAATCCGCTTGAAAATGAAAGAGAATCTAAATCAATTCCTAATCTTGAATCCTCGATCGATGAACAAACAATAGCACCATTAGGTTTGAATGAGAAACCTATAATTGAATCGATTATTGACGTATTCGATAATGGAAAAAGTTACATGGAATTATCTAATAACGCAGGTCTTTCGGCAATATTCAATGATCGAGACAATTGGTTAAATCCCTTAAAGCTATCTAATCAAAATTCATTGAGAGCTTCTTTTTGCAAAGCAAATACATTTGAATTTTTAGATTATTTACACCATCCTCGTTTAAATTATAAAAAAAGATTAGCTTCTTACATAGAAAGGATTCATATCAAAAAAAAGAATATAACATATGGACAATTATTAAATTTAGTTCCCAATTTAGTTCCCATTCATAACAATCCGCTTTCTTTATATATTGCTGAAATAAGAGCTGTGTACTCAGAGAAAGAAACTATCTCACTCATAAAGTCACAAGTCAATATATTATTGGATAAATATTTACGTGACCAAGCGTTAATCCATGATTCTCATCAATCGTCTAATTTACTTCATAAATTGAATTCATTGATTCATAGTAATATAGAAATTTTTTCGATTGAAGATATTTATAAAACTCCTTTAATAAGCCCAAAAATTGTCAATTTTGACAAAAACTCTTGCTATCCTTTTTTAAGTAATTCAGATTCAGAAGAAAAGACCTCTAACCAGTATTCTAAAAACAGTTTTAGTTCAAACATAAATCTTATTCAAACTCAATCTTATCAAGATGATCTACTATCCGAAATATCTTTGCGAATGAATAAATTGGGAGAAAAAGAAAATTATAGTTCAACAGAAAGTTTAAAAGACATAATGGAAGATAAAGCCACAGGTGACCTTTTGAATAAAGAAGAACTCAAGTTTTTAGTTTCAGAACTCAAGTTTTTAGTTTCTTTTAAGACCCTTCAAATCAATATTCTTTTTGAGAAATGGGGTTTGTTTCAAACATATAGGTCATGGTTATGGTTTTTGACTTCCACAGGGTGGAAATATGCTAAAATTATGTTTTTAGCTACTTTTCCGGAAATACCAATAAATAGTAGTGATCAATTGGTATCAATCTCGCACAATATTAGTCAAAATTGGAATCAAAATTTGACTATTTTGTCGGCACTTTCTCATCAATTTTGGGCACTTCTAAAGTGGGAATTTAGAGAGAAAATTATCCCGAAATTGAATCTTTTGTTATCCCGTTGGCATTGGGATGTTCCCACTTTATTGAAATCAATAAATGAAACAGTAGTTAAGGGAAAGGATACGTCAATATCCTTTGATACATGGAAATATATATTAAATGTTCGGGAGTATGATATTTTTCTTTGTATCTTCATTGGATTTTTCTTTTGTATGTCCTGCATAATTCCCTTACAGTTGATTCTTTTTTATAGGAACGTGGAGCTCATCAAAGATTTGCAGTATGACTCCTACTACTTTGAGAAAGTAGGAAGAATTATTAGATCTTTTAGAAGGCTTAGAAATGTTACTAATTTAAATTGGTATGGTTCTTGGCTTACATTTATCGACTATATCGAGATGGACTCGGATCCTGATGATGTCGGATTATCGCTACTATTTAAAATTTGGTATGTCAAAATATTAAATGGCGTTTACCTTCAAAAAAGCGGTTTTTTAGAGAGAGAAAGTATGGTAACTTTTCCTCCTTTTCCTCAATTATAAAAACAGTAAAAACAGTTTTGTACGAATGTGACCTGGATGATTTCCTTTTGAGAGAAAATAGATTGTTATTAGTACAAGAACAAATATCTCAATTTGAATCGAAGTTAACTCCCCCTATTGGTTTCTTTCATGAATATTTTGAACAAAGAAAACAGCCGGGACTTGTTTACTTTCGATATTTAGCTGAATTTATTCAACGAGGTCTAACTCATAGAATAGGTGTAATGAATTCCGAATTAAATTCATTGTTTTTAGCAGAAATGCCGATCTTCGCTGCTTTTTATCAGAAGATGACTTCCCTGCCAATTGACTCGTCTTTATCTGACCAAGTGAGATTTTACCCACTCTACCCGGTACCGTCCCTTTCGAATCGAATTTTATTGATAGGGCCTAAGGAAACTGGACGATCGTATTTGGCTAAAAGTTTAGCAGCAGATTCTTATTTACCTTTAATAAGAATATCTCCTAAAAGTTTTTTGAGGCAGCGGAAACTTCTGCCTCGCTATGAATCCGAGTATACATCTTCAGCTCAAAAATCATACCTTGAGCATGAAAATATCCTTCGGTCTCTCGGCTGGTCAGGCAGGCCAAAAGACATATATGAGAAACCGCATTATGATAGAAAACCTCATAAGTTTTTGTATACCCGAGGAGAGGATGCTAACCCTCCAGAGTATTTTGCGAGAAGAGTTATCCAATTCGTGTTTGCACTCAAATTGGCAAAATTGATGTCTCCTTGCGTCATATGGATTCCAAGCATTCATGAACTGAATGATTACTTCTTCCTTATTGCATTATTGCTAGAACTCCTTGGGGATGCATATAATGCGATTGATGGTGAAAAGGAAACCACCATAAAACAAAATATTGTTGTTATTGCTTCAACTCATCTTCCAAAAAAAATTGATCCACTTCTAATAACTCCTCCTCGTAGTAAGCGAAGATTCGATACATTTATCAACACTAAAAACTTGCCTGCCCCACATCGAGAAAAGGAATTTCCTTTGCTTTTACGTAACAAAAGGCTCTACTTGAAAAAAGAGTGGAACTGCTTTGATGAATTTGGATTAACTACCAAAGGCTTTACTACACTAGATCTAGCAAAACTTGCTGATGAAATATTGCTAATTAGCATGAGCTAAATTGTTATAATATTATTATGATATTAAAATTATTATGTTAAATATATTTATTATTTATTATTTATTTGATACGTAAGAGTCATATTATATTAATAAAAGCCCAGATTACAAACGTCTGCAATGCAGGTAGTTGAGAAAAATTTATCGAATTTTTCCACCCACCAAAAAATTGATTTTAGCATCCAGATTTTAACAAAGCAGTCCCTAGTAATTACAGAAAAAAAAACCCCGATTGTGATATTGACAACTATTTACCAGATGAAATTGGCAGAACATAGGCAAACCAAAAACTATCGACTATGATCCAAAAAAGAACCATCACCATTTACAAAAAAATATTTAACTATGTAAATTCTTCAAACTCCTCCTTCCAGTCCTCATTGTCGACTGCCATGAGCCCAAAGAACTTCTTCAGGAAAATCACTGCAACCGCTACAATTGCCCGATGATGCATTAAACCCAATCCTTTCAAATCTAGGAGGAACGGGTATAACTTCACCATGTCCTCCACACTCACCCTCTCCATGTCAGAAGGTCGTAGGAAGCCTCTTCCTTCAACCACCACGTGAAGAAGCTCCTCCATATCTCCAAGCAATTCAGGTTTAAACATTTTTCGCATTAAGCTTCTAGCTTCCACCTTCAACACCAAATTATCTAGCAAAGAGGCTAAAAACCAAGAAGAGATCTGCAAATTGTCTCTTCCATACTCTCTACTTTCCAAGTGACTAGAACCCAAAACCATTTTCACAGCCATAAGCACCAACAACTCATAATTTAGAAAAATTCGCTTGAGCCTTTGGTCTGTGATGGCCCTAAAGGAAGTCAGCCTCTCCGTTGTCTGGAGCGAAATGGGGGTATCGGTCCCAAACTGAGCCAAGCCCACCATAGAAACCTCTATAAATTTTTTGGAAGACCTGGCCATTCGGTTCCAAATTGAAAGCTTCCCGAAAAAAAGGAAGCCACACTCTGAATACAAACTAACAAATACTTATGCCAAAATGAAGGATCAAAAAGCCTTAAATGAAATCATCTACCAAACATCGTTAACCTCGCCAGTGTATTGCTTGTTCGTGCCAGCTGTCCTAACCCAGATGATAGTTTGCTTCCCATGAAGAACAATCATTTCCTACTCCTTGGGAAGAGTATATTAGTTTTCTTGCTCGTACTCCCAACTTGTTGAAAAGATAGGCTAGCTGTACCTTGCCTTCATGGCTATCTACTAGGCTGCAAACATTCCCATACAACTACCCACGTGGCCACTCACACCACCATCCTCCGCCACCGTGGAGGGATGCCCTCCCTACCCCCCACATATTTTTTATTTTTTATTATTATATATTTTATAATGTAATTAAATTATATTAATAGTTTATAATAATTCTTATATTATATTATATTATTATCTAAATATAATATTAATAATAAATTATATTTATGCATCATTATTATAATGATTATAATAATTATGTTGATATAATTATAATTTATAATATAAATATCTTTTAATTATATTTATTTCTATTTTTTTAATAATAATATAGATATTAATATTAATATGTTAATTAAATTATTATCTATATTTCTACTTTCAAGATTTATCTCATTTAACTAGGAAAATTATTTTATTGACTATGATCAATTTATTACTTTTAATTTAGAATTATTTATTGAATAATGGTATTTAGTTTTTAAAATCGTGTTATATTTTTTATTAAACATTTATAGTTTACTTGAACAACATAAGATATTCATAACTATACTTATTTGTTCCTTGTTTACATATGCATTTCAAATAATAATAACATTTCAATACAGTGTGCTTGGGTATGACAAAGTGCAGGTTATAAAACACAATGTATTTTGAAGCATGCAATTTTTTATAGTAGGTAATGTGATGTTGAACTTCATTATGATGTTGTTGTCTATAGCTATATCTTTTTATTTTGAAGTGGAAAAAATAAATTTTGATACAACATTATCATATGAAAATTTAGATGAGAAAAACTATATTTTTCAACCTAAGGAATTTTAGGTAAGGGATATAGAATATAGGGTTTCTAAACTAAAAGGGTCTTTATATGGTTTAAAGTACTAGTCATGTATTTTGTATCAAAAATTTGATACATATGCATTAGAATTGGGTTTTTAAAGGAATTCAATTGAGTTAATCACAATTTTACATGTTGATGATATGTTAATCATTAGGACTAATGAAGTGTTGATTAGAGAACTCAAGGTTTAGTTGGATTATAGGTTTGAGATGAAATATCCAGGAGTGATTAGATACATCCTTGTTATATAAATACATAGAAATATGGCTAATAAGAAGCTATGGTTAAACTAGAGGAAGTATCTTGAGACTATTCTATAGTGGTTCAACATGCACAATGATAATCTTTTAGGTATTCCTTTATCAATATCCACTAAGTTGAGCCTACAACAATGTCCTAAATCTATGGAGGTTTATAGGGACATCAAGAATATTTCTTATCCAATTGTAATTGATAGCTCTATGTATGCATAAATATGTATAAGGCTTAAAAATTACTTGAGAAAGGGGAGTTCTAAGTCGACTCATGCCAGTTTTCTGTAAAGAGAATTAGATGTAGATGCCATGGTAGAGGTTACGATACATGGTGTGTTTTGGGTACCATGTGAAGTTCATATTGTTAGAATTGTGAAACAAAGATAAAACCGCGAGCCATAGGATCAAACAACAAAAAAATACACCTTCCACACAAGAGATCTACAAACAATATATACAATATTCCTCAACAAGAAAAAGCTAGAGAATCAAGAGACTTAAAAAGATATGAAAGCTCAAGATAATAATTACAATAAGGGTTGAGTGCTTATAAGAGAAAAACCTTAAATGAGAAAGGGATTAGATCATGACAAGTGCAAACATCACATGGGATGAGACATAACGATCTAATAATAGCTCAACTAATAAAAGTATTAAAGCACTCCTAATTTTAGCTTAAGTGCATGAGAATAAATTAGACTTGTAATCAATTAAAGAGTAATTAATTATTAGTTGATCCATGATAACTCTAACACATATTACAAATCATGGTGTGATTTGAAGCCTGTAATTTTTCATACCAAACACATCGTCATGAAATGATGTTGTTAGTTGGAATATAGATCTAGGTATGTATAGTGTAATGCTAAGGAAAAAAAAAGCAAGATTAAGCAATACTAATACAATAAACTCAAATCTAAACCTATGCTAACAAAAAAGAACAATGGAAATATACAAAATACGAATAAAAGAACAATCTCACCAAAAATCTTCATCCATTCCATGAATCACCTTCATTGCACTTCTTCATTTTTCCGTTGTATGATAATTGCCCTAAGATTTTCTCTTAAGTATGCAAATATGGCATATTGATAATGATTTAGCAAAATATCGAAGATTCTTAAAGTCGCTTCCTAAAAGTATAAAGATTTATGGAGGAGGAATAATAACGAAGGTCAAGCCAATTTATAGAAAATTGATTTTTGAATGATCGACTCAGATTCAGAGACAGATTGACGATTGAGATTAATGAATTACATGTGATAGAGGTTTAGTGTTAGTAATAACACAAGTGAAAAAGAATAACTGATGGAGATTAAATTAAATAATAATTTAATCTTTAGTTGGGACTGTTTGAAATTCAGAAGAATAATGACTACATGTAAAAGATAAAGAAGAAACGTTGTGTTCGAGCGCACAAATGAATTAATTAATTAAATAAATTTATTTAATTAATAATAGTTTGTATGTAGAAGAATTAAAACTAGATAACTGACTGATTTAATTAAATCTTGACTTAAGTGGTAAATGAATAATTAGATAACTAAGCGATTATCTAATCACAAAGGAATATGCCAGGAATAATTCTTTTCATGAATTGAATGGTTATTTAATTCAACATTCAAAATTCAAAAATTAAATGAAATAAATAAATATTTATTTAATTAACTGGAGAAAAGGTCAAAGAATAATTAAATAATTCGAAATGATTATTTAATTATAGTAAAAAATGTGATAATGGTAAATTGAATAATAGTTTATTTAATTTTAAGGAGAGATAAATTTAATTAGTGATGTAATTAAATATTTATTTAATTAATCAAGAAAGAATAAAGCTAATAATGAATTAATTAAATAATTAAAGTTATTTAATTAATAGATGATAGGTGACCTTAAAAGATAATTAAATAATTAACATTATTTATTCATGACCATGAACATGATAACTATGTTGAAAATGGTGTCGCAAGCCTAGACCAATTTTCGGTGTCTACAGTTTGCCCCTCTTTTATACAATGTCATTTTGGCTTTGTGTGGAAGAGAATCAGTCAAAACATGCCCATGTCATGCTCCGGTGTGAAATAGATAAGAGTATGCCCCCTTAGGAAAAATGATAATTTTTTGATTTTTTTTTGAAAAATTTGGAAATTGTCCCAATTAGGTAATTTGATAGTTAGAAGTTTGATGGTGGTGAAATAAATCGATTTTGAAGAGGTTTGGTATGCAAAATGGATGTTAGAAGTTGGTAAATAGTGCGCCTAGTACAAAAGGTTTGAGAAAAACCCTCCAACAAACCTAGGTATAAATAGGATTTGGGTGGAAAAACAATTCATTTGCACCCCTAAAGTTTTAGAAACCTTGATTTTTCTCTAGAGCTCTCAGCAAAGATGACACCCGTTCCATACATAGAGCACCGCTGTTATTGCATTCCGACATTTAGATGCCTAACTGACATAGGACCCTCGGTATGTACCCCTGAACTGTCTTTAGAATTTTCAATTTCATGCATTTTTAGGCATTTAAAGTTTAATTTGCAAATGCATCATTTAAGGATCAACACATATGCATTTGTATGCGACGCATGTGGTCATGAAACAACGCATATGTGAAAACACATCTAGGTCATATTAGGGCATTTAGATACATAAAAACATTTGCATTTATGTGAACCACATATGTAGAATTGCATCACATATGTTAAAAATAGTGTCACATGTAGAAAAATGCATTGCATTTGTTTATGGACACACATTCGCATGGTAGACAAGTGTTGAAATTTTGCACCGTATTTGTGAAAATGTGACACATATGCATGATAGGCAGGTGGTTAATTATGCACCGCATTTGTGAAAATGTGACACATATGCATGATAGGTATGTGTGCTTGTCTATTTGACGCATCTGCATTTTGAAATGACACATTTGGGGTTGTGCAACGCATGTGCAAGTTAGAATGACACATGTGAAATTGTGCATCACATTTGATATTAAAATGATGCATTTTCCTGTCAAAAATGTTGAAATTTTGTGATGTAAAAATAAATATTTTGTATTTCTGACATAAAGTATTATTATGCGTTTTCAAAATATTTTGGATTCGATATACACCTGGGAGTCGAGGCCGACAACATATGAGTTGTGAGACCAGTTGCAAAGTGCCAAGAGGCAACTGATTTGGAGTCTTAGTTTACATCATGTGACATTTATGCCCACTATTAGGGAAAACTGAGGTATGTTGACAACTCTCTGTGAGCGATGACACTCAGAGACCTCCTCTTTTCATTTGCCTATTGGAGAGGCTACAATTACATTAGAGGATGTTTATAGGATATTGAGATTATCGATTGGGGGTGAGAGAGTACTGTATGATACCCAGAGAGGTTTTAGTGAGCTCACATAGTTTTATGTATATGATGATATTAGATAGCTTGGTATTGAGCATTATGAGATTAGATGGCATATCCTCGCTGAGCGATATGAGCGGATTGATTGCATGTTGTGTACATTGATTGTTGGGATTGTTCTACCTGACCACCGAGGTCATGGGTTTCCTATTGGGTGGGGTGAGATGCTTGTAGGGATGTTAGAGTGACAAGTTGTATATACATGGGGCCATTTTTTATTGGTGATGTTATATTTTCATTTGCATGACATAGCCTACAAATCGGCACAGTTGATGCGCTGTGGTACCACTCTATTGATGATCTGGGCGTGGGAGCACATTGTTGTTTTCTACCCACCAGTGACAGCTGTTTTAGATGATAGATTCCCGTATGTTTTTTATTATGCCGGGACTATTAGCCAGAGCCATGTGGGAGATACAAGGTATTGGAGGCATGCCATTGATACCCTTGTGCAGTTTATATGGAGATTGTATATGGATTGTGCACAGTGGCATGAGGAGGACATGAATCTACCATTTTGTAGATAGACACAATATTTGATTTGGAGGACAGTTTCCAGTGTTCACATTATTGAGAGACACCTTCTAGATTGAGTCCTCAGATAGTTTGGTGAGGTCTAGGATGAGCCACGGGGGCAAGCTAAGTTTTCTTGTTCTTCTAGAGAGGTTCCTCTATGAGGGCCTATTATTCCTTTCACGACAACCAAGGTAGATATTTAGGCACTACAACCTTGGAGGGGTGGGGTTGCAAATCCTCAGACCACCGTAATATATGATGCTTGGTGGGCAGAGCATAGATCCTTATGATATACAGATCTTGATCATCCGAATCTTGTAGAACAATGAAGGATAGGACCATGAGGCCGACATGGTGGCAGGGGTGGTGGTAGAGGTGGTGGGGATGATGGTAGAGGAGGAGGCGGGAGAGGTGGTTGATGAGGTTGATGAGGTGGGAGAGGCAGTAGAGAATGATGTTTGTCACATGTTTGTGAGGAGGAGGGGGAGGGAGAGGATGTTTCGATGTTGGACTTTGGTGGAGGAGGAGAGATGGAGATGGATGTGGAGCATGCTATTGAGGAGGCCATTGAGGAGGAGCATGCTGAGGAGGAGGCCGGTGGAGAGGAGATGGATATAGATGCCCTTGGTTTGTTGGGAGGATATCAGGATGATGATGAGGAGGAGGAGATGGGGGATCAAGAGAGGGAGCTCCAAGATAGGATTGTTGAGGAGTGTGATGTAGAGGTGGGAGAGAGGTCACAATAGGAGGAGGAGGGTCCCATTGATCAACGATTGGTGGATTTACAGATTCGAGTAGAGGCCTTGGAGGAGAGGGTGAGGGCAGTGACTATAGAGTGGGATTCTATGTAGATGAAGAGGGACAATGCGTATATGGATAGAGATTAGGCAGTAGCTTGGAGACAGGAGACCGAGTAGAGGTTTGTAGAGTTGAGGGCCCTATGCACTGGATTCGGCTACAACATTTGCTCAAGATTTGGTCAAAGTTGGTGTTAGGGAGAGGTATTATAGGGATTTATATGAGGTAGAGGTACCTCCTGAGAGACAGGCTCCCAGTTATTCATAGGCACACAATGATAGTTCTCAGAGTAGGTCACACAGCCGATCACAGAGTACATATGATGTTGTAGGACCTCCTAGGGTAGGACCATATGACATGCCTCCTTCTGCACAATGGGCACCTCATCATCAATCGCCTCCTTAGACTCCACATGGGAGTAGTGGGAGAACATACTAGATACATGTTTATATTTGTAGACATTGTATTATGGTTATAGAGCCTGCGAGATTGAGTTTGATGGATACATTTTGACATTGTATTGTGACACTTTTATTCTTTTTGAGTGATATATATATCATTTTTGGCAGCGATTATATGATTTTCAGTTCTTTATATGATTATATAGTGTTCTATATGAGTATGTAGTGCTCTATATGATTATGCAGTGTTTTATTTATGCATGCTCATATTATGGATGATCATGTTTACGTTGTGATGTTTTATTTCCTATGATGATGTGTTTATTCTATGTGATGATGAATGCATGGTATTTAAAATTGTCATGTATGCATTCTATGTTTATAATAATGAGATGCAATGTGATTTGATTATGTATAATTCCATGTGGATGTATTTATAATATGTACAATTATAAATGGTAAATGCATGTACGCTATGGTTACGTAGATGCAATAGATATGTATACTTTTGTGTTTTTTTTGAAATGCAACATAGATGTATGGTTTACTATGTACATATGCATGAAAATTTCTAAATGATGTTTGTAAAATGAATGCATATGCAGAATAATTAATTTTTTGCTTGTCACAGGACTTCGTCATTATGCATGATAGAATAAATAGCGCGAAATAATCTAGATGTTAGTATTAGGAATGGTTGTTACAAGAATGTAGAATCTTCAATATTTTGCCAAATACATACTAAGCCTTGCATTAAATCATCATTGGGAATTAAATGATACAAATGGATAATAAAAAACATGATATGAGATAGACCAAGGTGTACAAAGTCATCCACTTGCTAAAAATAGATAGTCACAGATAAGGAGTGTTCTGACTCATACTAAGGGAAAAATTTCCCCAGTCTTTTTGTCAAGACAAACCACAGACAAAAATCAAATAAAAAGACAATGCCAAGATACATTATTGCTCCTCTAAATACTTCAGGGTACATCCTCGAGGAAGCTAGTAACCTGACTTGAAATAGAGTGAAAAGACAATCGACAGACAATGGTCAAAGAAAAAGAGTCCTGAGAAATCCTTGCTTCTCTAAATCCTTCTTGGGACATCATCGAGAAAGCTAGTAACCAGAATCAAAGACAAAGCCAAAAAAGATAAGAAAAAACAAGCCATAAAGTCAATAGCCAGTAAAATATTTTCCAAAATTTGATTTTTTTGTTGTTTGATTGTTTGTTGAAGCCTGATTGTAGGAAAGACACATATTGTATAAGACGTTAAGTCTAGTTTTGATCATGTGAACACTTGTCTAAGACAATGAACAAGCCTAGTTTTAGAAAGACACATATCGTATAAGATGTTGAGTCTGGTTTTGATCATGTGGCCACCTATTTAAGGCATTGATAATGTTTGATTAAATGATATTGCCTGTTGTAAAGGACACATCTTGTAGAAGAAAAAAGTTGATTTGTTTTGGCAATTTGTTTGGTTTGACTTGATGACATTGTTGAATTGTTTGTCTTGTTGACATGTGACTTGTCTTGATGTTTTGACCATTGTTTGTGTGTGATGACAGTGTATGAATTATGTTGAGTGACATGATGTACCCTAAAGGACTGACCTAGTGCAGCCTTGGGGGCTCTTCAATTGATGTCCTTGCCTATGTTATACACACAGAGACCTCATAGTTCAACTAGACTTTGACTGATAGGACTGACTACAAAATATTTACTTAACTTGATGTTATCTAATGTGTGTGATAGTGAATGTGATAAACCCTAATGGACAAACCTAGTGTGGCCTCGGGGGCTCATTGATTGATGGCCTTGCCTACGTTATACATGCAGAGACCTCATAGTTTGACACGACCAATGCCTTTGATGTACAAAGAATGAGCCATGATTTTATGTGTGTGATACATGAAAAACCTAGAAAGATGGACCTAATGCCTCAGGGGCACATCAAGTGATGGCCTTGCCTATGTCTAGTTGCAGAGGCAACATAGTTTGACTATGTCTATGACTGACTTGACACAAATGACTTTGACTATTTGTTTTTGGGATTTTTGACATGCTTTGATTTTTTTGGATTTTTTTTTAGGACATTTTATGATGTTTTTGGATTTTTTCAAGACATTTTATGATGTTGGAACAAGTGTAAGGTCCAAATGATGTAGGTTGAGTGTTTTCCCCAAGTCAAGTATAAGACCAATAGGATGGAATGGGGATGTGGAGGGTACTTGATGTTAATCGTTCCAAGTTATGGAAAAGGACAACCATTTATTATGGGTGTAATGGTAGGGAAATCAGATTGGAATGATGGTAGACGAAGGAGCAAAGTCAAATACACATGGCACCTGTTTGCCAGGTTTTCACCATGCTACTATTGGAAAAATTATTTCTCTTTACTACTTTGTTGATTTTTCAATTTTTTTTGGTGTTACAAAGACGCCTGTTTACCAGGTTTTCATCAAGCTAACAATTTTTTTTGTTTTTTCTATTTTTTTTGTATTTTTTTTAATGATTAAGACAATGTTCTCAGAAGCTATGCATAGAACCTCTTTAGATGAAGGTTGTTGATTGGCGATGATAGTGGTTCTCCTTCAGAGGTAGAGAGTTGATATGCTCCTGATTCAAAGGCTTCTATAACAATGTAAGGCCCTAACTAGTTTGGTTCAAACTTGCCTGGTTTTTCTCTTTTTGCTTGATTCTTTGGATTTTCCATTAAAACTAGGTCACCAATGTCAAAGTGTCAATTCAATTTTTTTTTGTTATAGCTATGACAAAGATAGTTTTGATGTGCTTGAAGATGATCTAGTTCCTTTTGTCTTTGTTCATCTAGGAATTCTAACTTATGCAGTCTTGACACACGATACTCTTCATAATCAATATGCTCTTTCAAAGATACCCTTAGGGAAGGAATTTTGACCTCAATAGGTAAAATAGCTTCGAAAAAGAATACCAAAGAGGATGGAGTGGTGCTGGTGGGAGTGTAGATGCTTGTGCGGTAAGCCCATAGGGCAGGATTAAGTTGTAAATTGCAATCACGACCAATGTCATTGATAGTCTTTTTTAAGAATTCTGATGATTGTTTTTTTAGACGCCTCAACTTGGCCGTTACCTTGTGGATAATAGGGAGTGGAAAAGTGGTGTTGGATATGGAATTCTTCACAGAGATGGCAAACTTATTGATTTTTAAATGGGTGGCCATTATCTATGATTATGGATTGAGGAACACCATATTGACAAATGATGAAATTAAGGATGAACTTGGAAATTTGTGTGCCGGTAATGTAGGTGATAGGAATGGCTTTGATCCAATTGGTGAAGTATTCAATTGCAGTTATTATGAACTTATGACCATTGGAGGATGTAAGATGTATCTTACCTATGAGATCAAGTCCCCATTGGGAAAAGGGCCATGGTGAAGTTATCGGATGAAGCTCCTATGCTGGCGCATGTATCAAGTCTTTATGTACTTGGCACTGTCGACATTTATTGACAAAGAAATATGAGTCCTTTTCCATGGTAGGCTAGTAATAGTCCAGTATCATAATCTTCTTAGCTAAGGTAGGACCACTAGAATGGGATCCACATATACCCTCATGTACCACATGTAAGGTTGTTTGTGTTTCTTCAACATTGAGACATCTCAACAAGGTATTATCTAGGGCATGCCTATAAAGGGTATCTCTGATGATGGTATACTTGGAAGACTTACAGATAAATGTCCTACGTTGGTTGTTCGAAAGGTCTAATGGTAGGATTTGGGCATGAAGGTAGTCATATATGTCTTTGTACCATGAGGAAGTGGGACCAACAAGCTCACACACCATCACAAAATCTGGGACGTCAAAGGCAAGGACCAAAATTTTTTCTACCAAAAACTCGAATTTAGGCATGTTGCTAGGTATATCCAATAATGAACCAATGGTTGCCATAGCATCTGCTGCCCTGTTCTAAATGTGGGGTATTTGATGAAAACTAATGTTGTCAAAATATTGCTTAAAACTATCAACCATCCGCTTGTGTGGGGAAAGCTTTTCATCCTTGGTTTCATACTCATCATTAACTTGTTGGACTACTAGCTGAGAGTCTCCATAAACTTGTAAATGTTTGATCTTCCATTTGATTTCCATTCGTAATCCTATTACAAGGGCCTCATATTCTGCTATGTTGTTTGTGCATGGAAAAGAAATTCTAAATGACTTAGGAATTGTGTCACCTTGTGGTGTGACAAACAGTATGCCCGCTCTTGAACCATGATTAGTGTGGGACCCGTCAAAGTAAAACTTCCACGTGGTTCTTTTCTCAACGGTAAAGATGAACTCATCAAGAAAATCTACAACTAAAGAATGCTCTACGTTAATTGGTGCATCTGCCAGTTGATCAACAATAACTTATCCTTTTTATAGCTTTTCTTTCCACATATTGGATGTCATATTCATTGAGTATCATTACCCATTTGGCCAATCGTCCTGTTAGTGTTGCTTTACTTAGGAGATATTTCAAAGGATCTATCTTTGCGAAAAACATGGTTTGGTGGTTTAGCATGTAGTGCCTAATTTTTTGAGTAGAAAAAACTACTGTAAGACAAGCACACTTTATGTGACTGTAGTTTAGCTCATATCCCACCAAATTACAACTGATATAGTACACTGCTCTTCATGACCTTCATCATCATTTTGTGCAAGTAAGGATCTTAGCGTTGATGGGTTGCTGAAATGTAGAGTATGAGAGGTCATGTATTTGTAGGTGGCATTAACACCAGTGGTGTAAGTAGGTAATCCTTGATCTTTTGAAAATCTTCTTGGCATTTTTCTGTCCATACAAACGGTACCCCTTTTCTGAGTAGATGTTGGAATGGATGTATCTTATCTGCTAACTGCACTATGAATCATCTGATAGATTGTAGTCTCCCTTGTAGTGTCCTTAGCTAACTTATGTTGATTGGTGGCAGCATGTCCATTATAGCTTTTACTTTTTCTAGGTCCACTTCAATGCCTCATCTAGAAATAATGTATCCTAGAATTTTTCCTGATTGAACGCCAAAGACACATTTTTTTGGATTTAGCCTTACTTTGTATTCTTCTAGTCTTTGAAATATCTTATCTAGGACTTGTAAGTGATCAGATCTTGTCAATGATTTAGCTATCAAATCATCCACATAGTCTTCCATGAGAGTGTGTACAAGATCATGGAATATGGTTATTGTGACACATTGGTATGTAGCTCCAAAATTTTTGAGCCCAAAAGGCATGACGTTCCAAAAATTTATTCCCCATGGACATGTAAAATTTGTCTTGTGTTGGTCCTCAGGTGTGATTCTGATTTGATTATATCCCAAGAAACCATCCATGAGGGATAACATCTCATATCCTACTGTTAGGTCCACTATCATGTCAATGTTGGGCAAAGGGAAGTCATCCTTAGGACATGATTTGTTTATATCTCTGAAGTTTGTACAGATACAGATGCCCCTGGATGGTTTCATTATTGGCACAAGATTAGAAATCCATTATGCATAGTCTATTGATCTGATAAAGCCGACATCCAATAGTTTCTTAAGTTCAGGTTTGACTAATAAAGCATTTTGTGGGTGCATTTTCTGTAACTTCTGCTTCACGGGCTTAACACCAGGTTGTAACAACAAATGATGTAATATAAGGACAAGATCTAGTTTAGGCATGTCGACATATGACCATGCAAAGTTAATCTATCTTTTGTGAAGAAGTCATGAAATTATGGTTGCTCTGTCTCTGTCAAAGATGCTGCAAAATAAATTACCCAAGGGTTATCTTCCGTGTTTATGTTGATCTCGACAGATTCATCAACTAAAAGTGGTGACTTTTCCTTAGCAATTGGGAGAATTTTCAACCCTCCATCCTTGGGTGTCTCAGAGAGCTTTTCATCCTTAGATGTGTCCTTTATTTTTACTTTTTCATCATCCAAAGGTGCCTTTCGGTTTTCACCTAGGGACTTGTCATTTTCATTCTTTTTATTTTTATTTTCACTTTTGCGACTGAAGGGGTGATTAGACTCCCCAAAATATGCCATGTTATCCAATTCTATGGTAAATACAACCTTGTGGTCACCACTAGGTATGCCTTCTCATAGTCCCATGAACTTAGCTATTGCTTCGTCATTCTCAAATATGTCTAAGATGGGGGTGTCTTGTTGATCCCAATTGATAAGTTGGGGATATACAATGGGTATGTTATCATTAGAATTATCAAAGGTGGAGGTTGACAAGGTGAGGATAGATTTGTTGACATGGTCACAAAAGTTTATTACTAACTCCTTTTTGTTCTTTTTCCTAGGGACAAGTAGACTCTAAGGTGGGACCACTATAATGGCTTGGTCATCAGAAGCGGGTTCGTTAGGTTCCCAAGACACGAGATCAAGGGTTTCCCAATAGTAAATATTGAGCCATTATTCATTTTTCAAGGACACTTGAAGATGGGGATCAATTGATTTTGGCGAGGGATTTAGCATTTGGTCAAGTTCCCCAAATAATTTATGTAAGTCCATTATGTTGGTGGAGGAAAGGGAATCCCATTCATATTCATTTGAGTTAGGGGAGTCACAGTGGAATAGGTCAGATGGTTCATTGGATGTCTCGATATATTCATAAGCACTTAGTTCCTCTTGTGATGGTGCCGAGGTACTAGGAATGCCAATCCTAATCGGTTGAAACCCTATCCCTAGGCCTTTTGGTCGTTGAGAGACACTGATTGGTTAAATTCTTCCATTCTGATGTAGTCCTAACTCACTATGTCCATCATATCCTTTCCTTTGCATTATCATGAAGCCTTTTCCATATTGATCTTTAGATATTTGGACAAACGAAGGAGGGTTTTCATTGTCTTTGTTATATAACCAAGAGGTCACATCTTCCTGATCCATAGCTTCTTTACTTAACTCTCCCCATTTTGTGAAAGTCATTATAGGAGGGACATGTATTGTGACAATGGATTGTCTCCTATCTGTTGTGGGTAAACCACATGACTTAGGAGGAACCAACTGAATGACACAATAGGATGCTTTCATGTGATATTCTCTACAACCCTTATCTTGGATCTCAACCTTAGGAGTGGATGACGATGTTTGGGATGAAAATTATTTGGAAAGAGTTGATGGGTCAACATATAGGGATAAGTTGGAGGATGAAGCCTCTTGATTAATAGGCACCTATCATTGTGGTATTTCATGTAGGCTAGTGCAATATTGGAAAGGATCTAGATCACTATCAATTGTGATCTCGGTGCCATTGTATGAGAATTTAAGAAACTAATGATAAGTGGAAGGGAAAACATTCATAGCATGTATCCATGGTCTACCTAGTAAAATATTATATAGAAGGATGAGATCCAAGACTTGGAAGCTAGTATCCATAACTGTAGGGCCAATTATGATGGGGAGTGTCACAACTCCCTTAGATGATCTTTCCTTGTCATCATATACCTTAATGACTATGATCTTAGTAGTGTCTACACATGCCTCTGAGAAACCTAATGCCTTAACCAATTTCAAGGTGCAAAGATTCAACCTCGCTCCTTCATCTACCAAGACTCTTCTAACATTTGTTTGATGGACAAGAAATTCAAGGTGTAATGGGTCATTATGGTTGGTCTTCTCAGTTGAATAATCCTGCTAAGAGAAGGTAGCATGATGAGAATTGGTTAAGTATCCTACCATCTCTTCAAAATGATTGACATCTAAGGTGGTGGGGATAGTTGTGCTTTGCAAGAATT
Organism: Sequoiadendron giganteum; assembly: GCA_007115665.2. NCBI lineage: Eukaryota > Viridiplantae > Streptophyta > Pinopsida > Cupressales > Cupressaceae > Sequoiadendron > Sequoiadendron giganteum. The sequence goes on along the minus strand of CM021108.1, from coordinate 1,681,496 downwards.
TTTCTAAAATGGCTCGATGATCAGGTGATATGGTCAACAGTTCCAAGATGGATATTTGTGTTGGGGTCTTCCCCAACTGGTCAAGTAAATTATACAGAGGCTTGGAGGATTGTGGATGTTGCTGCGATGAAGGACCTAGGATGGTTATCTTAGTTTGACGTGTGTTGAAAACACATTCATGACTCTTATTTATGGTAATGGTGTTAACATTTTCATCAGCAACTCGAATGTGGTTTATGATCTTACCTTGGTTACAATCATACTTGGTATTGGCATAATTGGCTGAGGTATTAGTCTTATTTCCCGAACTAGAGGCTTTTCCTTTCCCATGGTCATGTAATGGATCTGTGAATACCTTATTGTCACCATTTGTGGTATGTTTTTTCCTATTGAATTCTATGGCTCCATTTTCAACAAAATCCTGGATAATGTTCTTTAGTTGTCAGCATTGTTGTAGACTATGTCCCTTAGTTTGATGGTAATCGCAAAAAGCATTGTCATCCCACTAGGAGGGTTTTAACTATCTAGGATCATACTATTTTGGCTCTTGAGGTTTTATGAGTTTATTTTTTATCAGTTCTATGAAGAATGACTCAATTGGTTCCCCTAAGGGGGTAAACTCACGTTTCAAAAACCTCCTCCATGGTCATTGTTGTTGCGAATTTTGGAAAAAGTTGGCCGTTTGAGTAGCACTATTGGGTATGTCATGAGAGGGGTTGTGTCTTCTAAATGTAATGACTGGTCCTGTGTGCAGGGTCTTATCATCAACAATACCACCATTAGTTACAATTTTTTTCCTAGACCAATTTTTTTTTTTCTGTCGTTGGGAGAGTTTTGGTGTTCAACAATTGGATTCCTACGTGGCATCTTAATTTCACCTTTTTCAATGAGGGCCTTCTCGAGTATAATGCCTTTTTGCACTAGGTCCACAAAAGAAGTACAACAATGTACTCTTAAGTCACTTCGTAGTTTTGGAATAAGATTTTTGAGGAATATTGTGACCTTTTGTTTCTCTGGTATTTCAACAAGGAATCTACTAGCTAGACTCCTCCATCTCTGGAAGAAGGTGATGATGTTTTCTCCTTCTTCTTGTGTGGTGTGACATAAGGAATCTATTGTGATTTCATTGTCAATGTTAAAGGCAAATTGGTCCACAAATTTTTTAGCCAACTCACCCCATTATTTTATGTCATATGGAATTTTAGAGAACCATTCCAGTGCTATCCCAATGAGGGTTTGCGGAAAAAGTCTCATAAGGTACATGGGGTTTTATGCGATGTCCATGCATGTTGTGGTAAATTCACTTATATGTTCAAGTGGATTCTTCTTCCCATTATACTTTGGAAAATTTGGTATAACATATCCATGTGAGAAGGGTGCCATGTATAATGATTTTTTGAAGGGACATGGACATAAATCTTGTGCCGAAATGGTTCGTTTGCCTGAAATTGACATGTTATCCATTTACGGTAGAAGGGCTTGCATTTGTGTTCGCAAAACATCTAACTGTGTCAAAGGCGTGTTGGTTGCGTTGTTGGGATCTATGTAAGTGTTTTGAAACACAATGTTTTGTGAAAATTTTTGATTTGGTGTAGGTATGCGTCCTATTTGTATAACCCCTATTTGCAGAATGGTAATAATGGTGTTGATTTGTGGTATAGCTTGTGTCGTGTTTATGCCAATTTTGGGCCTTTTACTTTCGGTATTAGTGCCAAAGGGATTTTATGTTGATGATCTTGTAGTAAAACTAAGGCCTTGTGTCATATGAAATGGTGTTGTGTGCACTATTGTGGCAATTTGAGTAGGTATTCTAGATGGTATAGCCGCAGTAATCTAAGGAATACAGATACTAGATATCATGGTTTTTGTCTCGTGAGTAGATGAAGTTTTCAATGTGTGGATGTCAAATCCTGGAGGTAACATGGCACCTTCTACTAAAAAATTTGCTAGATATCTTTGAGGATCATTTTCCAAACACTCATCTACAAAAGATGCAAATTTAGGATCTTGGATAATGGCATCCATGTCTTCTACAAAAAATTGTCCATGTGTGTCTCTAGTGACAAATTTTTTGAGCAAGACTTTGTGAGGTCTTGTTGTCCCTGATGGTATGTTCGAGAAGGGATTGATGAAGTCCTATGGATCAACCAGTTCTCTTTGTTTCTTTTTAGACCTTGTTTTGACCATGAAAGATGTTGCTCCAAATGGGGTTATGAAAAACTATGTCTAAGAATGATATGATCTAGTCTATGTTTTTGAGATTTTTTGGATATAATGAATGAATGCTACTATTGTTTTGGTATTTTTTGGAAAATAAATAATGTCTAAAAGGTGTTATGCTAGGATGATAGTGTCTAAGTATGCAAAAAGTCTAAGAAAACTTCTAAGGTAATCAATTTTGAATGATTCTAAAAGGAGGTTACCTACCACCTATAGTTTAACCAAAGCTACAATTGAATTTCATCAAGGAACTTGTGTAGGACTAGGACCAAAAGATAAGGTGAACTCCCAAACTAGACTAATGAGATGGAAGGATTCATGTGTAGGACAAAATATATGTTGACAAGTGGCTAGGTTCAATGACAATGTTTGTTGAAGCAAGGGTTTGTCCAAAGCGTGGAAAGTTGGCCTATTCTAAGATATGCAAAGTAATTTTCCTAAAATTTTGATCTATTTGAAAGTAGTAAAGACTCCTAAAATGCAACTAAGTTTCGTAACTAGGATGCCTATCACTAAAGCTAAATGACACCTAAAGGATGCAATCGTGCAAAGTATGAACAAACTTTCTGGTTTCTGTCCAAGGATGACTATGAAAATCATAGACTGGTATGACTGTTTGGTTTCAGATTGTGGCCATGAATTCTAATTTTTTGACTCTTAGGAAAATACGATTTAGGTTTATAGATGCGTCACAAAATTTAATAGAAGCAGTTCTTAATGTAATATATGGTTTTCTGGTAAACTATGTCTCAAGTTTATGATAGGAAAATGCAACTCACCATAACTAACAGAAGCAAGATTAAGCAATACTAATACAATAAACTCAAATCTAAACCTATGCTAACAACAAAGAACAATGGAAATATACAAAATACGAATAAAAGAACAATCTCACCAAAAGTCTTCATCCATTCCATGAATCACCTTCATTGCACTTCTTCATTTTGTTGTTGTATGATAATTGCTCTCATATTTTCTCTTAAGTATGCAAATATGGCCTATTGATAATGATTAGCAAAATATCAAAGATTCTTAAATTCACTTCCTAAAAGTATAAAGATTTCGGGAGGAGGAATAATGACGAAGGTCAAGCCAATTTATAGAAAATTGATTTTTGAACGATCGACTCAAATTCAAAGATAGATTGACAATTGAGATTAATGAATGACATGCAATAGAGGTTTATTGTTAGTAATAACGCGAGTGAAAAAGCATAATTGATGGAGATTAAATTAAATAATAATTATATCTTTAGTTGGGACTATTCGAAAATCAGAAGAATAATGACTACATGTAAAACATAAAGAAGAAACATTGTGTTCGAGCACACAATTGAATTAATTAATTAAATAAATTTATTTAATTAATAATAGTTTGCATGTAGAAGAATTAAAACTAGATAACTAACTGATTAAACCAGAAGGTCTGCTCGTCAGAAATTAATTAGATATTAAATCAGGAGACAACTGATTGATTTAATTAAATCTTGATTTAAGTGGTAAATGAATAATTAGATTACTAAGCAATTATCTAATCACAAAGGAATATGCTAGGAATAATCATTTTCATGAATTAAATGGTTATTTAATTGAACATTCAAAATTCAGAAATTAAATAAAATTAATAAAGATTTATTTAATTGACTGGAGAAAAGGTTAAAGAATAATTAAATAATTCAAAATGATTATTTAATTATAGTCGAAAATGTGATAAGGGTAAATTAAATAATAGTTTATTTAATTTTAAGGAGAGATAAATTTAATTAGTGACGTAATTAAATATTTATTTAATTAATCAAGAAAGAATAAAGGTAATAATGAATTAATGAAATAATTAAAGTTATTTAATTAATAGAGGATAGGTGATCTTAGAAGATAATTAAATAATTAACATTATTTAATCGTGATCATGAACATGAGAATTATGTTGAAAATGGTGTCAGAAGCCTAGACCAATTTTCGGTGTCTACATATAGTTATGAATATATTATAACAAATAAGAGGTTTCAAAAGTTATGTTTCAAAACACATTGTGTTTATTAACTTGCAGTTCACAATATACCCAACCCATGAGGTTTTCAAATTGTGTATATCTAGGTTTCCATTTTAAATAGCAACTACACAATTGTTCTTGTTATTGGGTAAATTGGTTATACTTTTCCATAGTAGAGGCTAGAAAACATGGTGTGTTTTGGGTACCATGTGAAGTGCATGTTACAAATCAAGGTGTGTTTTGGAACCTACAATTTTTCATACCCAAACACACTATCATGAAATATATTTAAGCATAAGGAAGTTCTTGTGTACTCAAGACATTGGCATGGCCTTGGTAAGTCTATGCAAAGAACAACCATCATACATAAAGGAATTCCTACACACATAAGGTTGAAATAACCCTTAGGGGTTAATATAAGGAATAAAAAAATAACATGAGATATAGAAATAAAAGACTATGCCCCATTATATAGCAATTAAAACATAATAAATAATGGGAAGATCTAGGTGGCCATGAGTAGGAATAGTATGGGTAAAAAAGGTAAATCAAAATGAAAGACCAATATGAAAACAAGTCATACAACCATCATTTATTTTTCAAAATTAGAATAAATGATATATGATTGGATTATGGTTGATATGGGAAGGATGCATCTTGAAAGTTATGTAGTTGATAGTGAACCCCACAGATCCTTGAAATCCCTAAAACCAAAATGCCTGTCACAAGCAAGAGATCAAAGCAACTGATTTTCTATGCAACCAAGAGAGAAAAGATTGAATCCACAAAAGCATCTGATATGCCTTTTTTTTTGAATGAATACATGTGAATTGTACATGGATTTCAATAACATGGATTGAAATGAATGTGCAAGCTTATAAATCATTGCACTAGGAAACCCTAGATGAGGATTTGATAAGATAGTGGCAATGTTCTAATCTCATGCAATGAGACAACTTGTCTTAAACTTAGTCCAATCTAATAATAAGAAAGCAAACTAAATAATAAAAAAACACTACCAAGTTTAACTTAAGTGAACTAAAGTAATAAGGGACTTAATAATTAATTAATTAATGATCAAGTGATTATCCTAATTACTCCAACAACTCCCCTTAATATCAAATTAGGGAGAAGCTATAAAACTCTAATGTAGAATGCAATGATGGATGCATGGATGGGTCCCAAATACAAGTCCTAATGAGGTACCCATGTATAAATAAATGAATATCTCATAACTAGAGAAAAGGAGAAAACCGCATGAGAAAAACTCCTCTCCAAAAGAGAGGAAAAGAAATGATTGCACTAGTGAAAGAAGGATAAAAGGAGGTCTCAATGTGACCCCCCAAGGAATGCTTCAGTCACACAAGTACAATAGTTGTCTCCCCGATAGCAGAGAGAAAAAGAGGATATGAATCCCCCCATAAAGAAGTAGCTCCCGTGCCAAATTTGAACGTCTAAAGACTAAATATGATCCATTGTCCACAAACACCATTTGTACCCTTAGGAAGAAACATATCCACGAGTCATTGGAGAAGCCAATCCAAAAGGATGGGTGATTTTGGAATCCAAATCCAGATGATGTGTGCCTCTAAAAAGTGCTCACATGTCCAGATGTCGGAAAGTGATGATGTCAATCCAAGATGTTGTGAACACTGATATAGAACAAGTTACAAAGGTGATGAAGATGGTGGGGCATAAATGATGATGTGGCTGTTAACAAAGAGGAGATGAATATCCTCAAAGTAATCCTCCAGATTTTCAATATAGGACTCTACAAACAAGAATGATATGTCTGATAGATATGAATCCCAAGTAGATATGTCTAGATGATGTATGAGGTCCTAGTGCTCTAAATCAATAGGGGTCAAGGATGTGCTAATATCAAACTGATTAGGAACAACAAGAGATGATGATGTAGCTTCAATCTAAAGAGTGGGAACATGAAGACAAGTCTTTGAACCATTAGATCATGCAACCTGTGATATACTCAAGCTCCTCTAAAGTATCATCATCAAAGGGTATGAAATATGCATTTGCAAGAGGGATGAGACAATCTTCAATAGGATCCTCTGGGAATGGAGAGATATGAGGGTCTCCATGGATCCCCCAAAGTCATGTCTAAAGGATGTGGGGATATTCAATGTCTAATACAACATACATAGTGTCAAGATCAACACTAGAACATAAAACCCCTACAATATGATCATTGATGATGCCCCAAGTTGATAAAATCCTTGGTGTGTTTGGTGTAGGTACAATTCCATATAGATAAGGCAAAATATCAAGCCACTTGAGATGTGTCAGGATTCCATTTCACCAAGACTCATAGTTATCCTTATCCAAGTTGATCATAGAAGGATGAACAAAAAAACCCATGATACTCACTCAAATAAAAAAATCAAAGACCAAAAACTTCAGTATTGATATAGCAAATCAAATGATGTCATCCAACACAAACATATCCTTCCCATCTGTCAAGATTTCTAAGTAATTAAGTGAAATTTGAAAACACAAAATAATGAATAAAATATACCTAGTGAAAATTTTGGAAAAAGTGCATGAATAGATCTGAAGAGCTCTAAAATACCTTTCCAACATTGCTTGAATTGTGAAAATCAAAGATACAGGAAAAAAATTATGAGTTGGGAAGCACAAAATGAAGATCTAACTTTGATAGATAATAACAAGAACCAACAAAAAAACCTGATAATGAGATCTACACCACTATAAAATACTCAGAACCAAATTTTTGACAATATCTTGTTTGCCCAATTTCGACATCATATGCCTGAGTTATGCCAAAAAGAAAAAAATTGCTCTTTAGGGAAAATGGGGGCTGGGAGGGGGACTTGGAGTGTTGTTCATATGATGAAATCAGTATGAAATCATGCTGACATCAAAAAATCACTGACTTAAATTTGATGGTTTGATGGCCATCACTGAAAAAAATCTCAATCGTCGGAAAATAATTTCTTGGTAGTCATAAATCTGTGCACTCGCCAAAATATTTTTTGGAATCTAGAAGATTCTGCCGCTTCTTTTCGTCGTTGGATTCTTGTTTTATCGTCAGATTATTTACACTGACAAACTACTTCCAATTCTTATAGGATTCTATGGAATCTTTTAAGGATTTTTCGATTTGCCGCTAGGGGAGGAAGGTTCCAGTTTTTTTTTTAAGTGGAGTTGAAAAAATGAAGTCAAAGATTCTTGAACTTAAGAATTTCATGGAACAAATACAATTGGAAATAAATGATAAGGAAAAGGAAAAATCATATCTAAGTGCAAAGAAAGAGAATCAGTTGGGTGGAGACATGAAAGTATATTATGGATAGGACATGCTTAGGGAGGTCACCATGATGTGTATAGGATCATTGGTTATGTTTGGATGAAATGAAAGAAGGTTGGTTACTTGATAGGGGCTTGCAAGATATATAATTTATTATTTTAAAAAAGGAAACGGTACCAAAGGGGTAGTGAGTAAAGGTAGAGCAATGAAATGGTGAAGATTTCTGTCAATAAGGGGTGGCTCATTTATAGGGGGGATATAGGGTTGAATTATATATTGTTAAAATAAGGTAAACTATTATAAAATTTAATGCTCCAAGAAGTTTGAAAATATAATTTTATCAATGCAATATTGGGTTCATGAAGATATAATGTGAAATTCTAAAATTAACAAATAGAAATTAGTTAACCATATGATATGATTAGAAAACATAGTGGGGTTGTGACTGATATGATTAGAAAACATAGTGGGGTTGTGAGTGATATGATTGTGCTTGTTCTAAGCTCAAGGGTGGAGAGATCAAGAAGGATTTGTAGGTGGGGGATACATAAAACTAATCAAATTGACCTAAGAGGTGACTAACCAATTTGGTTGTTATGTGTAGAGTGTTTTACAACAGTATGTGGGTTGTGGTTTTCATATCACCTAGTGTTTTCCACCCTACAATTATTGTAATGAAAACCTTTTTCTACTTAGAGAGTATGAATGTAATGAAAGGAACTTTCAAAATTTACCACAACTTAGATAAAAAATTGTGTTTTAATTTCCTATATGATGGAAAAATAAATGCACAAAATAATTGCAGGATGGAAAAACACATTGGGTTGTGAGTGATATGATTGTGTTTATTTTAAGCTCAATTGTGGAGATATCGTGGAGGAGTTGTAGGTGGGGGATACATAAAAATAATCAAATTGACCTGAGGGGTGACTAACCAATTGGGTTGTTACTTGTAGAGGGTTTTACAATAGTACATGAGTTGCAGGTTTCATAACACACAGTATTTTCCAACCTATAATTTTACAAAATAATATGAATTTGATGAAAAACCTTTTTTTATTTACACAATAGGAATGAAATTAAATTCACTTTCAAAATTTATAAGAAGTCTTAGAGTAAAATTTTGTTTCAATTTCTTCATATGTTCGAAAAATCAAATTTTCATAAGGAAATAACTGACAGGGAACAACATGTTATCCAACACTGCAAATAATGTGATCATTTTTTTGTTCTAATTAGATGAAGAAAGTGAAATTCCATTTTCACTGTACCAAATATTTGTTCTAAAATTTGAAGTGGACTTCATTAGATTCTTGTGCTCATAATGTAATAACTGATAAGGGACAATGTGTTTTCCAATACTACAAATAATGTGAGATTTTTTTGTTCCAATCATATGAAAGCAAAATTCCATTTTTACTATACCAAAGAGATTCTAAATTTTGAAGGTTGACTTCGTTAAATTATTAGCACGTAAGAAACATAAAATTTTCATAAGGAAATAACTAACAAGGGACAATGTATTTTCCAACACTACAAATAATGTGAGCATTTTTTTGTTCCAATTAGATGAGAAAGTGATATGTCATTTTTATTGTACCAAATATTTGTTCTAAAATTTGAATGAAGGTGGACTTCATTAGATTCTTGGTGCGTACAAAACAACTTTTCATAAGGAAATAACTGACAGGGGACAATGTGTTTTCAAACATTACAAATAATGTCAGCATTTTTTTTTCCAATCAAATGAAGAAAGTGAAAGTGACCCAAGGGTGACTAAACAATTGAATTGTTACATGTAGAAGGTCTTACAATAACATGTGGGTTGTAGGTGTCATAACGCCCAATGTTTTACAAGATGCAATTATAGTAATGAAAACCTTTTCTTAATTAGAGAGTATGAATGTAATGAAAGGAACCTTAAAAATTAACCTCCTTTTCTTTTGATGATAAAATATTCTTATCTTTTACTTCCTTTTCTAAGTGGTTAATTATAGTCTTCCATTGTTTTGATATAGTTTCAACACTTCCAACTATTGCAAATATAATCGTAGGTTGGAAAACACAGTGGGTTGTGAGTGATATGATTGTACTTGTTCTAAGCTCAAGGGTGAAGTGTTTGATCTAATCTCAATGGTGGAGAGATTGGAGAGGAGTTTCTGGTGAGGGGCACATAAACCTAATAAAATTAACCAAAGGGGGGAGTAACCAATTGGGTTGTTATGTGTAAAGGATTTTGCAACAGTATGTGGGTTGCAGGTTTCATAAAACCCAGTATTTTCCAACATGCAATTTTTGTAATGAAAACCTTTTCTTATTTAGAGAGTACGAATGTGATGAAAGGAAAATTCAAAATTTATAATTGTTACTTAGAGTAAACATTATATTTCAATTTCCTCATATGATGGAAAAAATGCACAAAATAATTACAGGTTGGAAAACATAATGGGTTATGAGTGATTGCATTCTTCTTGTTCTAAGCTCAAGGGTGGAGAGCTTGGGGAGGAATTGCATGTGGGGGATACATAAAAATAATCAAATTTACTTGAGGGGTGACTAACCAATTGGGTTGTTACATGTAAATAGTTTTATAACACTGTGGGTTGCAAGTTTCATAACACCCAGTGTTTTCCAACTTGTAATTATTCTAATGAAAACCCTTTCTTATTTAGAGTACAAATGTAATGAAAGAAACTTTCAAAATTTACAAAAATTGTTACTTAGAGTAAAAATTATGTTTTAGAGCAAGAATCTCTCTATCCAATACATTATCTATCTCATTCACTTTGGTTTGCTTCTTATCAAGTGTTTTTAGAGTAGATTCCTTTTTCATTTCATACATTCTAGTACTTGTTTCTCTAGTTCTAAATTTCCATTTTCCCATTGCACATACTACACATGCACCTTCCTCAATTTCTCAAGAGCAGGAATAATCTCTTAAGTCAATATATTATCTATCTTATTCACTTTTGTCTACTTCTTTTCAAGTGTTTTTAGAGTGGAAGTATAGAGGGATAGGGGGAGGGAGAGGTCTAGCAAGGTAGCATGGGAGGGATAAAGGGAGAGAGATGAAATGAGAGAGACATGGAGAGGTAGGTAGAGAGAGGTAAGTTTGAAGGAATAGAGGGAGAGGTAGGTAGAGAGAGTGATGGGAGATAGGGAAAGTAGAGAGGGAAGGGGAGAGAGAAATAGATAGAGGGGGAAAGTTGGGAAGGAGGGAGAGGTAAGTAGAAAGAGACGTGGGGTGAGATGGATTGAGGGAAAGGTAGGTCGAGAGGGAGAGGGTGAGTGCAAATAGAGAGAGGGAGAGAGAGAGAGAGGTGTAGGTATAGTGAGGTAAGGTTAAAGGAATAAAGAGAGATGTAGTTAAATTTTGATACAAATGTAGGGTGGGAGAGGTACAAAGAGAGAGATCTAGTGAGAGAGAGAGAGAGAGAGTGGGGAGGGAGAGGTAGAGAGAGGGATTAATATTGAATACAACTCATGTATATATTATAATTTTTACTATGTGGTTTTTCATCATGTTTATATCAAATGTTCTTAATATTTTTTTGATTAAAATTCTAATTCTACCTTGTTGGTTGTAACATATTTGTGGTAATTTATCAAAACTAAAAGATCTAATTCTATCTCCAATATTTAAAATTTACATAAAGTTATAATTTTATTGGGCATGAGTTTGGATGGAGTGGTAGGGATCTTCATATATTTCTTTGACACAAAATAAAATCAATTGAACCAAAAAATTGAAAATATATTTCATATTTGGCAACCCAAGGAGCACATATAGATAGTTAAGATATGAGGACCAATGAAAGAATCAGTTGGGTGGAGATATTTTACCTCTCTCTCTCCATCACACATACACACAAACTCTCTCCACCTATCCCTCCCTCCCTCACTAACTCTCTCTATACCTACCTCTCCTACCCTACCTCTCTCTATCTCCATCCTTCCCTCTTTCTCTCCCACCCTACCACTCCCTATCTCCCTCCTTCCCTCTTTCTCTCCCTCTATCCCTCCCACCCTACAAATCCTTATCTCCCTCCTTACCTCCTTCTCTCCCTCCCTCTATCCCTCCCACCGTACCACTTCTTATCTCCTTCCTTCCCATTCTCTCTCCCTGATCCAGGAGGATCCAAAAGATCTCAAAATTTCACAATCCCACAATCTGATGAAAGAATCACCATTGTGTAGAGATCACTGATACAGTCATGACGTAGCTTGAATCATGTCAAAAGGAGGTCATATGCAAAATTTATGCTTGGTCAAATTTTGGTAGGACCAAGGATTCCAGAGGAAGACTTTAGGCCAAAAAACTGATCATCTCCAAATTAGACGAAAATGACACCAAGTCGAAGAGCTCATTGAGATGATTTTGACATCACTTGAATTGTGTCAATCGGAGTCTATATGTGAAAGTTATGGACGATTAAAATTATGAAGAAAAAGGTTGACCAAGTATAGATGCTGACGTTAGCATGGTGATGTGACAGGGAGCTGACGTGACAGGTCCAGATGTTGCCACATGGTAGATGACATGGCAATTGACTTGGCACAACAACTGATATGGACCAATTAGATGGTCCCACATGTCGAAGTGTTGGCAAATTAAATGGTGCCATGTGGACTAGTAGAATGGTGCCACATGGCACCCTACTCTGGATCATTTTGTTTTGTTTGTTAAAAAGTTTGTTTATAGGGGTCGAACCCTTGACCTCCCACTTGCAATTTTCACTCTCCACCACTACACCCCAGAGAGTTCTCAGAACATATAAGTGCTTGTCACTATTTAAAGAATACATAATGCCAAATTAGGGGTCAAGTGGTTTGAACCCCTGACCTCCCACTTTCAAGTTTGCTCTACAACCAATGCACCCTGCATGTTTGGGGGTATCTAATGAAAATATATGCTATTTAAAGAAGAAAAAATCTTATTTTAACAAAGTGGAAGGCCGATGGTTTGCACCATCAACCTCCCATTAAACAACCACCACCCATGCCACTATGATACACACATTTTGCATGATACATGATATGAAAATAACATATTTGTTATGTAAAACGGTGAAGCCCAGAAAAGAGGGGCTGGGGTTTGAACTCGAGCCCTCTTATAAAAAGGGACAAAACTTTAACCATAGCAGCAGAGGGCGAAATATAAAATTATAGTGTGCAGATTTATAATTAAAGCTGTATTTTTTTCTCGTAGACAAGGGTTTTTGAAGGTTTTTAAAGCCTAATCCTTGTAATAAAAAAGGGGGAAAATACATGGAAACTTCATACTATTAAGAAGGGACTATGAGAGGATTTTAAAGTAGGTTTGACACATTTTTGATGTCATAAGGCGAATTGAATCTTGGCATCATTAATAAAAGCAGTCCCACATTAAGAAGCAAACTCAGAGACGCAGCTCGAACACATGGGTGAACTCAATTAACAAACTTGTTATTGTCTCTTCATTTTTTCTCTTATTCTTTTAGTATTTTGATTCCTTCTTTGAGTTATTAATTATGAAAATTAAAGTAATTAATGAATGTTTCATTAATTTATGTAATGAATAAGTGCACCTAGTTCTACAATTTGGAATGAACATAGCCATGTGATTATATTGATCAAGAATTTATATATCTGAATTAAGTGCAATTAAGCCTTTATTACAGATCAATAGCAGAGCAGTTTAATAGAAAATTTCAAGTGGTGGATATTAACCAGGTTGGAACTAAAGTGAGGAGAAGGTGAACTTAAGGAGATTAATCCAAAGATCGGATTGAGGTGAGTTACTCAAAGACAAACCATGGCACAAACGAAAGGAGGAAAATCTCCTAGTCTTGAAATCTTTGAGAATGAAGAACTATTTTGCAAAATTTTCTTAGACATGAAGATGATGTTGGAAGAGTTGTACAAGGACAAAAAGAAGAAGAAGGAGAAAGATGAATCCTCTTCAAAAGATGACAAAGGTAAAGGAGTAGGAGGTGGTGGTGACCCCTCTAAACCTCCATCTCCATCTTCTTCATCTACATCCTCTTCAAAGAAGAAACAACCTATGCAACTTGAATCTAATACACCTTTGTTAAAATTTGATGTTATATATGAATTTCCAACTTATAATGGAGAACTGGATGTAGAGAAACTTGATAATTGGATAAAGAATATTGAAGTTTATTGTAGGATTTAGAATTTTATTGATGGTACTTCAAAAATCCAATCAAGCACTCTTTTCTTGGAGGCACAACTTAATCTGACGGGAGAGAAAAACCCAAGAAGATCTTAGTTGATATGGTAAAATTATTTTTTCTTGGTTTGAGTTATAGTTATGTTGCAAGAATGAAGAAATAAATGAAGGTGTTGTCATTGATGTCAGCTAGTCTATTAGTTATCTACTGGTTGTTGTTGTCATTAGTGTCATGGTTACAGGTTATTGGATGCATATGTAGAGGATATTGAGAAAATTGCATTAAAGAAAGTTTACAGGTATTCAGTTGTTGTTCTAGGTGATGATTCGGTACTTGCCCCTATGTTCGTGTGGTTTAAATATGTTGGTCATGGTTGTTGAAGGTTGTTATATCCATATTTTTGGCTATTGGTTCATTGCAAAGTTTGAGTTGTGTTCACCAGCTATGAACTATGTTTTTCTTTGTTTTGGTTGAGGTTCGAGAGAAATGTTGTTGGGTCGAATTTCTCTTTGATGAAGTCTTTTGACTTGTGCTTCTAGAGTTAAAATGATTTGGTTGCATTGAAGATATTTTTGGTTTCTGGAAGTTTTGAGCTTAATTGTTCTGTGTTTTAAACTGGTTTGGAGAACCTTGTGTTAAGCACTATCTTTGAAGTTGATGAAGCGTGTTGGATCTATTTTGGGTTCCAGTGAAGCATGTGTTTGGTTCACCCTTATTCTAATTTCACCCTAGGATGTTTGGCATTGACCTAATTTGAATTTGAAATTGGATGGACAACTTTGGATTTTTTCAAGGTTGGAGATAGTATAAATACATGATGAGATAGTAATGAAAAATGTACAGGAGCAAAGAAGGAAGATAAGTGAAATATTATATGTGACATTGATGCTATTCAGAAAGTGTGTGATTTGTGTGTGATAGATCAGTGCAAAGCTTAATGCTGAGTTTTTGGATGCAGTGCGCAGAAGGAAAACTCTATCATTCATGCAAGTTGATCAAGTAACTCTGGTGGAGTCCTTTGTTGCATTGGGATTTTAGTCTCTCTGTAATAATTACTCTTTGTCTTCTTTGTATCTCTATGACAGTGAGCCCTCCGGTAGCCCTATTGGACAGTGAGTCCTTGTTTCAGAAAATGAGTCCTTATTTCAAGTAGTGACCCTTGTTTCAAGCAGTGAGCCTTTTTGTAATCGGTTTTGATATTCTATATAGTGTGAGTTAATCCTCACCATGGTTTTTCCCTCATTTGGTTTTCCATGTAAATCTAGTGTTATTGTGTTTATGTGCTGGATTTGAGTTTCTGCATTGGCATTTGATGATTAATCATTTAATTAGTTTTAAGTATTAGTTTTGGTGATTGAATTAAAGGTTAAAATATGTGACAAATGATTCACCCCCCTCTTAGTTGTCCTATTCAAAAATTGGTATCAGATTTTGGTTCCTTGGTGAAGAGCTTAACCACTTGAGGAAGGTTCGGGATGGCTAGCAAGATGGTCTTTGATTATCCGAGGTTTGATGGAACTAATTATGGTATCTAGAAAGTTTTGATGGAAGAATGTCTGGAGTATTGTGGAGAAAGCTTAGAAGAATCCTTACAATCCTCTTGCTAATGGTTCGAGTACACCTAAAGAGATTAGAGCACATGAAGCGAATAATAAGGCGAAGTTCATCTTGAAGAATAGTTTGGTACATTTTGAGTTGATTAAGGTTCAAAATTTGAAGATAGCTAAGGAAGTCTAGGATGATTTAGAATGAGCACATGATGGAGTTGAAGGAGTTAAAGAGGTGAAATTGTAGAATTTGGAAACATAGTTTGATCTTATACATATGTCTGAAGATGAAAATGTTAAAGCTTATGTACAGAGATTAAATGAGGTAGTGGCTAGAATGTGATTACTTGGTGCTACTATAGATGAAACTAGGATTGTAAATAAGATTCTCATAACTCTTCCTGATGGATACAACAAGAAGGTGAGTGCTATTGAGTAGACTATAGATTATAAGACTTATACTAAGGATCTCCTGTTAGGGTTTTTGACATCTTATGAAATTAGGAAGCCGAGTCTAAGAAATGGAGGAAAATTAAAGACTACTTTTAAAGCTACAAAAGTTGAAGATTCAGATGAAGAGAACTTTGATGAAATAGAAGATAACTTTTTGAGAATAATGAAAAAAGGTTCCGGTAAGTATGAAGGTAAGTTTCCCTTTAAATTTTTTAGTTGTGGAGAAATAGGTCATTATGCTGCAAAGTGTCTGGAAAGAGATAAAAGGAATAAACAAAGATATGAGAAATAAAAGAAAGGAAAGAATATTAACAAAGCTTACTATGTGAATGAGGATACAGTATTTCTAATGAAGATTTAGAATATGAAGATCTAGATGACAATGAATGCTTGTTCTTGGTGATTAAGGATGAACCTATTTCTACTAATTCAGAAAAACAAGTAAAGGAAAGCCCTCCGAAGAAGGAGAAGGAGAAAAATGAAGGTACATTTATCTCTACCCTACATGCTAAACAAGAAAAGAATTTTTAGGTAGTTGATAGTGGATGTTCACATAACATGACTAGTGATAAGAGTAAGTTTGTCAAAATTGAGAAATATGATGGAGGCTTGGTTATATTTGGAGATGATACTGGTGCTAAAATATGTGGGATAGGTTCAGTAAGTTTTAATGCCAAGCATCATACTGATGATCTTTACTATGATAAGGGTTTAAGGCATAATTTTTTGATCATTGGTTAGATGTGCAAAAAAGGATATGAACTTGTGTTTAAAGATGAGAAATGTGAGATCCATGAAGGATCAAAAACATTGATTGCTACAAGAAAGAAATCTGAAGGGAATATTTATAAACTTAAGGGTGCTGATGGACGATGCTTTATGACTCAGATAAATGATAGTTAGCTACGGAATAGGAGAATGTGTCACATGAATTTTGAAAACTTGTTAAGGATTAGTGTTGTTCAGGCCATGAGAGATTTACCAATAATTACAAAGCCTATTAATTCTGCTTGCAGGAATTGTCAATTTGGGAAGCAAGCAAGAAATGATTACAAAACAAAGGAACAATCTACTATTGGACTACTGGATTTAGTTCATATAGATCTTTGTGGTCCTATGAGAGTGAGAAGTCTACTTGGTGAAAGGTACTTTATGCTTTTGATTGATGATTATTCTAGATATACATGGGTTACATTTCTTAGAGAGAAATTATATGCATTAGATAGATTCAAGGCATTCAAGGATATGGTTGAGAATGAAGTGAATTTAAAGATAAAATGCTTAAGATTTGAAAGAGATGGATAATTCACCTCCCATGAATTCAATATGTTTTGTGAAGTGCATGAAATAAAGAGACAATTATCTTCCCCAAGAACTCCTCAACGAAATGGAGTTGTTGAGAGGAGAAATAGAACAGTACAATAGGCTCCTAGATCAATGATTATTGAGGTTGATTTACCAAAATTTTACTAGAAAGAAGCTATTCATACTACTGCTTAAGTATTCAATCAAGTTCAAGGAAGAGAAAATAGTACAAAGACTCCCTATGAGATATGGCACAGAAGAATTCCTACAGTTAAATATTTCAAGGTATTCGAAAGAAAATACTATATCAAAAGAGATGAGGAAAATTTGGTTAAGTTTGATGCAAGAAGTGATGAAGGCATATTTCTTGGATATTCTACTAAAAGAAAGGCATACAAATGTTTCAATAAAAGACCGAGAAATATTGTAGAGAGCTCGAATGTGAAGGTTGATGAGATAATAAAGCATTATATTGATATTGATAGATATATGTCTGATGAACATGATTGTGGAAGAATAGGATAAAGATGAACAAAAGAAGTAGGATAAACATGATGAAAGAGAAGAAGAAGATGCTTCGGTGATGTCCCCTAGGACACCTAAGTAAGTACAAAGGAATCATTCAGAAAATCAGATTATTGGAGACAAGACAAAAGGCATGTTAAGTAGAAGCAAAGCTATTGCTGAAGTAAACTTGTGTCTATTCTCTGAGATCGAGCTGAAGACAGTAATTGAAGCATGTAAAGATGAGCATTGGAAGGAAATAATGAAAGAAGAAATTTTGAAAATTAAGAAGATCGGTGCTATTAGATTTCCACAATCGATAAGAATATCAGTAGTTGTTTCTGGATTCAAATGTGTGTAAGCTTTTGATTCAAAATCTTACACACAATCAAATCCAGAAACAACTACTGAGATTAAGAAGAATAAAAATTGGAAATTGGTCCCAAGATCGACATATAAAAATATCATTGGATCAAAATGGGTATTCAAAAATAAGTTAAATGAGAATGGAGAAGTTGTTAGAAACAAAGTGAGGCTTGTGTGTAAAGGCTGCTCACAAGTAGAAGGTATATATTTTCAGGAAAAAAAATTCCTGGTAGCAAGAATGGAAGCTATAATGATTTTCTTGGCATTGGCCACTCACAAATATTTTAAAGTCTATCAGATGGATGTCAAGTCAACATTTCTGAATGATGAGCTAAAAGAAGTTTACATGGAACAATCAAGAGGATTTCAGTTAACAAATCAACTGAATATGGTGTGCAGGTTGAAGAAAGATTTATATGGACTGAAGCAAGCTCCTAGAGCTTGGTATGCAAGGTTAGACATGTATTTGATTCAAAAAGGATTTAACAAAGGTATGACACACATTAATATATACTTTAAGATTGATAATGAAAAATCTTGATTGTAGTTGTATATTAATGACATTATCTTTAGAGGAAATGAAAAGATGTGCAAGATGTTTGTGGAAGAAATGTAGAAAGAATTTGAAATGTCTATGTTTGGGCATATGAATTTCTTTCTTAGGCTACAACTTAATCAAACAGAGAAAGGAATTTTCATTTCACAGTCTAAGTATGTGAGAGAGATGTTGAAGAAGTTTGGGATGGATGGTTCCAAACTGATATGTACTCCTATGGTGACTGGTTGCAAACTGGGTAACAGTGATGACTCACCCAAGGCTGATCAGAGCAATTATAGATCTATGATTGGTGGATTACTGTATTTGATTGCTACTAGACCAGATATTATGCATGCAATTTGTCTTATGGATAGATTTCAAGAAGATCCGAAGGAAACACATGTTGCTTCTATTAAAAGAATATTTAGATATTAAATGGCACTCTAGATTATGGATTGTGGTATCCTAAAAATACTGAATTTACACTTAGTGCCTCTACAGATGCAGACTGGGCTGGATGTATAGATCACAAAAAGAGTACAAGTGGTGGTGCATTCTTTCTTGGATGCAAATTGGTGGCATGGTTGAGTAAGAAGCAAGATTTAGTCTCCTTGTCTACTGCTGAAGTTGAGTATATTGCTATTGTATCTTGTTGTACACAAGTTCTATGGATGAAACAAACATTAAAAGATATCACAGTGTTATATGATGATCCTATTTCTATCTTCTATGATAATACAAGTGCAATTACATTTTGAAGAATACTATGATGCACTCAAGGATGAAGCATATATTTATTAGATATCATTTCTTGAGAGAGAAGGTCATGGAGAATGAAGAAAAACTTGAGTATGTTCCTAAAGATACTTTTGAGTATCTCCAAGAGAAGTTATGGGTTATTTCCCCTCCTTTCATAAACTAAGATGCATTTGGAGATTCATTAGTCTAGTGTATTCATGGTCTATCTTTTTGGATTGATGTTTTGGTGGCTACCTCTCAGGGGGAATAGGTAGTTTCAGGTGTTGTCATTATGAGTATTCTATTTTCATGTCAAGGGAAGATTCAATGAACATATATTTTGCCTTTTCATTTTCCATTGATGTCAAAGGGGGAGAGAAAGCAAGTGAAAAGGAGAGAAAGCTAATAAGAGAAAGTAGGTAATGAGGAAGATGATCTTCTGAGGGGTAGAAGGAAAAAGGAAAAATCCTGAGAAGTATATTCAGAACTAGTATGGTGTTTTTGATGGTTTTTCACATCATGTGTTGCCATCAATGACAAAGGGGGAGATTATTGCAAGAATGAATAAAGGAATGAAGGTGTTGTCCTTGATATCAACTAGTCAATTAGTTATCTATTGGTTACTATTGTCATTAGTGTCATGGTTATAGGTTATTGATTGCATATATGTTGAGGATATTGAGAAAATTGTATTAAAGAAATTTTACATGTATTCAGTTGTTGCTCCAAGTGATGATTCGGTACTTGCCTCTATGTTTGTGTGGTTCAGATATGTTGGTCATGGTTGTTGAAGGTTGCTATATCCAAATTTTTGGCTATTGGTTCATTGTGAAGTTTGAGTTGTGCTCACTAGCTGTGAACTATGTTTTTCTTTGTTCTGGTTGAGGTTTGGGAGAAATAATGTTGGCCCATATTTCTATTTGATGAAGTCTTTTGACTTGTGGTTCTAGAGTTAAGATTCTTTGGTTGCATTGAAGATATTTTTGGTTTCTAGAAGTTTCAAGCTTAATTGTTCTATGTGTTTTATATTGGTTTGTCCGACCTTGTGTTAAGCACTATCTTCAAAGTTGATGAAGTGTGTTGGATCTATTTTGGGTCGAAGCATGTGTTTGGGTCACCCTCATTCTAATTTCACCCTAGGATGTTTGGTACTTACCTAATTTGAATTTGAAATTGGATGGCCAACTTTGGATCTTTTTCAAGGTTGGAGATAGTATAAATACAGGATGAGCTAGTAATGAAAAATGTACAAGAGAAAAGAAGGAAGATAAGTGAAAGAGTAGATGCGAAATATATTCTATTCAAAAAGTGTGTGAGTTGTGTGTGGAATATCAATGCAAAGCTTAATGTTGAGTTTCTGGATGCAGTGAGCAGAAGGTGAACTCTATCATTCATGCAAGCTGATCAAGTAATTGTGGTGGAATCCTTTATTGCATTGGTATTGTGGTCTCTTTGTAACAAGTCCTCTTTGTCTTCTTTGTGTCTTTGTGGTAGTGAGCCCTTCGAGTTGTATCCTTGTTGGATAGTGAGTCCTTGTTTTGGACAATGAGTCCTTATTTCAGGCAGTGAACCTTGTTTTAGGCAGTGAACCTTTTTGTAATCGATTTTGATATTCTCTATATTGTGAGTTAATCCACACTGTGGTTTTTTTCTCATTGGGTTTTCAACGTAAATTTGGTGTTATTGTGTTTATGTGTTGGATTTGAGTTTTTGCATTGGCATTTGATGATTAATCATTTAAGCAGTTTTAAGTATTAGTTTCGATGATTGAATTAAAGGTTAAAATATGTGACAACTGATTCACCCCCCACTCTCATTTGTCCTATTCACCAAGCTACACTTAAGAAATAATTTTATCCATTAGGTCACATGCAACAAGCAGTAATGAATTAGAAATAATTAAGGAAAGAAAAAGGATAAAATGTACATGAATTTACACATGAATTTAGGAAAAGAGCTTTAATTTTGGGCATTCCATTATACACACAAGAAACTTTGTTGAAGTATATAGAAAGATTACATGAAAATTTGAGGCATAAAATACTTATGTTCCATCCAACTAACCTTGATGAAGTTAGTGTGCAAGCCATTCATCTTGAAACAGGCACAAAGAATAGCCATGGAAGTTTCTTAACATAATCTGATAAAAATAAAGGAAGCAAGAAAGGGAAGAAGGAAATGCAACAGACAGCTTCCGTGAAGAAAGAGGAGGAAAATCCTTATCGCTCACAATGCAAAAAGAAAGGGCACAAAGATGAAAAATGTTGAAAATTACATCTTGATCAGAAATCAAAGTGGTTCAAGGATTGAAAGGGTAAGCAAAAGACTGCAACTATCGTGCAGGACCTCGGATTAGATTTCGATGATGAAACCAAGATAACAGTCGTGGGTATAAAAGGTATCATTCTTGTTGCCAATACTAGTTCCCTTGCTTCTTCTTGAAAGTGTAATGAGATCCATGATGAAAACAAAAGGAATGAATTGTTTCATTTAAGGACTATCACAAAACAAAGTAAAATTGATACACTCATAGATAGTGGATCACAAGTGAACTTAATCTCTGAACAAGTTGTTAAGAAATTAGGATTAAAAACAACACCTCATACAAAACCATATCCATTGGGTTGGGTGCATGATAATTCTAAGTTACATGCATCGAGACAATGTAAAATCTGATTTGCAATCACATCCAAGTTTGTAGATGAGGTAGAGTTAGATGTAATTCCACTTGACATCTGTGGGATGGTTTTAGGACGTCCTTACTTGTATGACAGAAAGGCCATTTTCTATAGGGAACATAACAGCTATCATTTGTTTAAATATTGAATTGAATTCATGGTGAAATCTCATTGCATGAAGAATGATAGATCTATTATAAACATAGGGAATTTGAAGATGATTGTGAATGCAAGCAACACGTTAACCCTCATGTCTGTAAAAACTAGTGATATTAGGCATGAAGATGAAATAATCACATGTAATTCTAATTATGATAAGGTGTCGTAGACAACACAATATGAGGATAAATTACAAGGAAAATTAAGCCTTCAACAAAAGGTGGTAAAAGAGGGTTTGAAAGATTCATTTTCTAATAATGTTTTTGTTCAGGAGATCCAACACTTTGACGCTTTTTCTTTCGCATCAATTTATTCAGTATTGTTGCTTGTTATTCTGCTAGTTAGTTCTATGTGGATGGTGGATGCGAAATAAATATTGATGGATATTTAGTTTATTGTATCAACAATGCTATCTTATTTTTCATCTTGTTTGTGATGAGTCAAATGATCAAAATTCTAATAGGGTGGATAGATGATACTAGGCACGTGAGACAACAATTCTCTCACTTAAATTCTATATAAAACCATAATTTTTGTGGTCCAAAAGGTTCTTAATTGGGAGGAATGATCTAGGAGGATCCAAAAGACCTTAAAAATTCATAGTCCCAAAATCTAATGAAAGCATCACCATTGCATAGAGCTCATTGATACGGTCTCGACGCAACTTGAATCATGTCAAAAGAAGGTCATATGCAAAATTTATGCTTGGTCAAAGTTTGACAAGACCAAGGATTCTAGAGGAAGACTCTAGTCCAAAAGAATGATCATCTCCAAATCAAACAAAAACAACACCATGTCAAAGAGCTCTTTGAGATGATTCTGACACCACTTAAATTATGTCAATTAGAGTCCGTACATGAAAGTTATGGCCAGTCGAAATTGTGAAGAAAAAGGTTGACCAAGTATAGATGTTGATGTCAGCATTGTAATGTGGCAAGGAGTTGATGTGGCAGGTGCAAAAATTTCCACATGACAGATGACATGGTGGTTGACTTGGCACAGTAGCTGATGTGGACTAATTAGATGGTGCTATGTGTTGAAGTGTTGGTGAATTAAATGGTGCCACCTGGACTAGTAGAATGGTGCCATGTGGCATCTTGCTTTGGATTGGTTTGTTTTGTTTGTTATGGGGGTCGAACCCCTAATCTACCACTTGCAATTTTCATTCTCCACCACTACACCCCATGGGGTTCTTGGAACATCTAGGCACTTGTTTCTATTTGAAGAATACACAATGCCAAATTGGGGGTTAGGCGGTTCAAACCCCCGACCTCCCACTTTCAAGTCTGCTCTACAACCAATGTTACTCACGGGTTTGGTGATAATTACCAACAATATATTCTATTTAAAGAAGAAAAAAGCCTATTTTAATAAAGTGGAAGGTGAACAGTTTGAACTGTCGACCTCCCAAAAAAAAACCACCACCCACGCTACTATGCCATGCACATTTTGCATGATATAGGATATGAAAATAGCATTTTTTTTAATGTAAATCAGTAAAGACCAGAAAAGAGGGGCCTGGGTTTGAACCCAATCCATCTTATAAAAGGGGTAAAACTTTAACCATAGCAACAATTGCCAAAATATAAAATTATAGTGTGCATATTTATAATTAAAGCTATATTTTTTTTCTCGTAGACGGGGTTTTTTGAAGGATTTTAAAGCTTAATCCTTGTAATAAAAAGGGGGAAAAATACATGGAAACTTCATACTATTAAGAGGATACTGTGTGAAGATTTTAATGCAGGTTTGAATCATTTTTGATGTAATAAGGCAAATTGAAGCTTGGCATGATTAATAAAAGTGGTCCCACATTGAGAAGTAGACTTGGAGACGTAGCCTGAACACATGGGTGAACTCTGTTAACAAACCTATTATTGTCTCTTCATTTTTTATCTTATTCTTTTAGTATTTTGATTCCTTCTTTGAGTTATTAATTACAAAAATTAAAGTAATTAATTAACGTTTCATTAATTTATGTAATGAATAAGTGCACCTAGTTTTGCAATTTCGAATGAACATAACCATGCAATTCTATTGATTAGGAATTTATATATCTGAATTAAGTGCAATTAAGCCTTTATTACAGATCACTCCCTCCCTCTATTATGATCTAGTGATAACTACTTTCCAAATCAATCTCTCCCTCCCTCGCTCACTGACAAGTATCTCATGTTATTTCTATAATTATGAAATTGTATGTGGACTTGGGTATTCTAACCTTTTCAATTTTAAGTTATCAACCATCTCTTTTGGTGCTAAATTTTTTTTTTTTTTTAGAGTACAGGAATCAGGTAGCATGACCCCCTATAAACTACAGTGTGCCTGGTAAATTTTTTAATGTGATCGGTGGTGTTGGTGCGACATGCCCTCCAGTACCATGGGGGTGGAGGAGACTAGACCTTGTGACCAACCTCCTGCAATAGGAAAGGTTTAGCCAACCGAGCTAGGGCCCCCGCCTTGGCACTAAAATATCTTTACTACCATTGTTTATGATGAATTTATAACACTTATATTTAGTCTTTTATATATTTCTAAAGAGACTTCTCCTTTGTACTAGTTCTTTATTAATACCATCACTGTTTAAAAAAACTCTAGTTGCTCTATCACTTTCTTCTTTAATAATTCATAGCTTCTATAAGGAATTTGAATATTTCAAACCCTCATCCACATGCCTTATAAACTCATTTGAGGAAAATTATGAATGATTAATTATAATGATTACATCAATTACATGGCAAAAAAGTGAGCCTTCTTCAATTGTTCAAGTGATCAATTATAGTGTAAATATGGATAACATTAATCATTTATATTTTCATCAATCCATTATTCAATTTATTCAATTAATCATTTATAATGCAATTATGAACATTGGTTAAAAAATGTATTAACTAAAAATCCGTATTGGCATACATCATTATATATTGATAAAGGTATAAAATATAAACAAGAAAGTCATATAAGCTTACAAAAGAGCCATATGGACATATAATTTCACATGAGACAATTTTCCTCTTTCTAGTTAGTCCTAATTTTAAATCTCCCACCTCCCTTGGAGTAGTCAAAAAGTTATATATTTAATCTTTTAGAAATCCTATAAAGATCTCCCCTTTCTTTGTCCAATCCATATCATTAGCCACCCTTTCCAATAAACCTCCTCTTGACACTTTATTATTTCCTCTTTCTTGATACCTCTCATATATTGTGATCCCTTGATCTTTGAATTACACCATTACTCAAAACAAGAGTCTTCAAATAGAAGCCTTTACCCTTTATTATCATCAATACATTTTCTAATAGGTGTGTCCTATAATTTTTCTATTCAAAATCGTCCAACTATACCAAGATTATATTGGTTTAACGATAAATCCACATTCCATTAGTAGTATTCAATCAAGCATCTAAGAGACCATATCAAATAGAGCAAGGGTGCAATATATTTTAACTCTATCTAAGGAGCAAGGTTATTTAAAGTAAAAGGTATTGTCTTGTAAGAGAGGGGTATCAACCACGTCAAGGCTCTAGGTCATGGAGAGTCGAGAGCAGAGGGTTAACCTAACTTACCTCACTCTAAAGGGATGAGGATTCATAATGAAGAGCACTATGAAGTACTTCTATCACTCTACAGACCCAAAATTTTACTTGGGGCTAGATGAGTCAATTTCTAGAGTTCACACTGTACCTTAGACAACTCTCTATCTGAGGATGGTAGTGTAGGTCTAGCACGACAACACAACGTGCTGGCGTCTGTATGACTAGAAAATAGAAAAGTACAACAAAAGAAAATAGAAACCTACTTTATAGTCTAGTTAAATGGTTTTAACAAAAAGGACAAAATGATGAAATATATAAAGTAAATGCGTATGTAATAAAACAAGTAGATGAAGACTAAGGTGATGAAGATCAACTCACTAAAATGCCAGTTCGCTAGCGAGATCCACACAGTCGTTCACCTGCATGGAAGAAAGAAGGAGAAAATTGTTGGGGATGTATAGGAGCCTGCCTCAGTCAAACCCCCATTTTGGTGTTTCCACTTCCACGAATAGCCAAAAAACAACGGATTAGAATATGCGATAAAGGAAGTGAAAGAAGTGCAATGAAAACTACAAAAGACAAATGCTAGTCTATCAAATCACAAAGGAGAGGAATGAAGTGATACCACCTCCACCCAAAGGCTCTCAAGGCTAATGAAGGGAGAATTCAAGCAATGAACTTGGAAAAGTTACCATTGCCACAATTGTGGTGAAGAGAGGTCTTGCAAGACTCCAAGCTCACAACTTCTATGGTGGCCTCACACTTGTAATGTGGAGTTGATGGAGTGTCAATGTTGTTGCAATGCTCACAATGGAGTACTAGAATGTTGAAGAAGTTACTTGAGAATGTGAAGAAGTTGTGAAATAATGCCCAAAAGATCTTTAAAAGATAGAGTGAAAGTGAATAGAATGAATTTGAAGGTGGGATGAGAAGGAATAAGCCATTTTTGGGTCGGTTGGTCGACAAAAAGATGTTACAATTCATCCCCAATGAGGAGAGTAATGCCTCTACCAACCTCAAAAGAGGGAATCCGTCAGGGATGACAATGTGTTGTGTAGACGTTCACACGTCATGCTTGCATCCCCGACAAATATTCTATCACCGAAACATAGGACAAATGCCAGGTGGTCGCATTATGGATGGGTGATGTGGAATATCACATTCATATTTGATGTTCTAAGGTGAGGGTGTGGAAGGGGAATTCACAAAAGGGGTGAAAATTTGATCCTATACATTTTCCCCCAGTTTAGCGAGCACATGCATTGATAAGTGTTTGGTAAAATAGATCGAAGGGTTAGAAATGTATACCTGAACCATCAAGGAAGTATACCATGATATGGAAAACTTGAAAGTGCAGGGTAGGAAAAGGACTACACAAGTACTCCCTCCTAAGGAGTTTTGAACAAAAGGACTCCATAGCCTCACAAAACTATGAAGTTGCAAAAATTACACTGAAGGCCCTCAGACCAATGATGGACAAATTCCGCAGGATGTAAGTGCCTCACAAGCCCATAGACCTACAAGAAGGCATTCCTCCAAGTACTCTCTCATGAAGGAAGCCCAATTTAGTAAGCGCCTTAAAGGCCCAGAGACCTATAATAAGGCATCCCCCAAGTACTCTCTCATGAAGGAAACCAAATGTAAGGGGACTTCGTAGAGTTAGACTAAAAAGCAGCTTCACATACACACTTGCAAAGCAACATGTTAATCCACAAATAAAAAATGCCAAGAAACACAAAGAAACCATATAGGAAAACAAGTAGACAATCAAAAAATTGAAAGGCTTTCAAAGGGGTACCTTAGGAACCCTTAAAAAGAAGAGGGGTCCACTCAAGGGACACACTATTTGAAAGTTTCAAAATATTTTTCACAAATCAATTTTTCATCAAGGAATCCTTTCGAAAGATGTTCACTTCATTAAGGAATTCAAAAGGAATAAAATGATCCCTTGTGAGGGGAAGGTCAAGGCTTCTCCCATAGGAAAAGGTGCTCCCTCATCAGAGGAAAGGTCTTCAAGTTCTTTCTTTGCGAACCCATGGTGAAGGAAACATGTTCCACCAGGGGTCCAAGTTGAGAATACGATTTTTCTTTTGGAAAGGTTTGCAAGGGATTTTCAAGAAAATATTCGTTGGCAATGAATGTGTTTTCTGAAAATCAAAGTATCATGGAAATGGCGTTGTCACACATACGAGGGAAAAATAAAGAAAAGAAGAGAGAAAGACAAGAAAAGTGTAAGAGAAACAATGACATCACAGACATAAAGCACATGGGTGATCTGGTATTTCAGGGGCAGAGCTGCTCATAAATATATATAAGTATTGTAATAGTGTATAAATGAACTGTCATCAACCCCTTATTATATCTAACCATATGAACAATGCACGAGAAGACAAAGTAAAAATAAGAAATTGGGTCAACATGGAGGGGAGGCCTAAATGCCCCTGACACTTTGCATCGTCCCCAATTTGTCGAAAATCAAGGCACATACCACAAATAGAAGAAGTTTTGTGACACATAATCACTCCTATATCCAAGCACCTACAAGAGTGACAAGGGTTATCTAGGAACACATAACGTAAACACATTGGAACACATCACAACACACACACACACCTAATCTAAAGGTAAAGAAAAGGCCTCCCCTTAACACTCATCGTTCAAGAGGTTGTCCGCTTCCTAGTCTAGATCATTGTAAGGGGAAGGAGGTTGAGTTTGCAGTGGTGGAATATTAAGGGGAGGAGCTTCCAACCCTCCCACAACAAGGGCTAAGGAAGAAAGCCCTGTAACATCTTCTTCACTCGACTCTTGTAGAGCTATGGCCAATGATTTTACGAAGATCACCGAAAATTCTAGGACCTCATCAAGGGAGTTGAAAATGCACTTTACAGGAGTTCCATGTGGTATCTCAATGGATGGGGAAGATGACGCTTGAGATGCATTGCTTGGATCACTAAGTGACTCGAGAGCGGTGACAAACTCAGGGGAAGCCGTGACTTTCTTTGTCACTAGGACGACACAAGATTGGGTTCCTCTTACGCCCCCTATTGCTAGAAGGTCCAACTTCTACTTTCTATTCCATCGGAGGATGTAAACTCCCCATAGATGAGGTGAGAGGAATGAAAGAGGAGGAGAAAACCGTGATGGACAATACCAAGGTATTAAACATGTCCATGGGTTTAGGGAATGGTGGGATGTCTAGAAGGGACATCAAAAGAGGTGGCTTGACCAAAGGAGTAATAAACACCTGCACCTTATTAGGGTCAGGTGCACTTGTGTTCACAGTGGGAGTCGAAAGTAGAATTGAACTTGATTGAATGGAAGTAGATGGAGGGAGAAAGGAGGACACAATACGAGGCCCTAAAATAGGGGTAGTCAACTCCTCTTCCTTTCTTTTCAAAGTGGTATGCTAAGCTGGTAGAGCCTTTCAAAAACACTTGCGCTCACGGACAAGGTGATTTATATGACTCTTTGAGCTAGAGGCAAGGAGTTTTGAAGGGATAGAAGGATCCTTCTCATCCATATGAATTTCCATCACAGCCATCTTTGGCGGAGAGACAAACTTCTGAACAAGAGTAGGAGGAATAGGTTGAGAAATAATAGGGGGAGTTGGCTCTAGCACCTTGGTGGTGGCCTCTTCCCACTCATTTCTCTAGGATTAGGAGTGGTGAGAGGATAAAAAGGTCGAGACATAGAGGATTTCCTATGGGGAACCTTTCTTCTACCATATAGATAAGGCCAAGGTACAAGAGGTACAATAGGAAGATCTAATATCCCAATCTTAGCCTTGCGCCAAGTAGGCACCATCAAAATTCTCATGTGGAATCCAAGGATAGACATTCAAAACTATTCTTCATAAAAGAGGAGTGGAAGAGGTACCCTGAGGATGGGCAAGACTCTCCCTTCCCTTATGAGAAGAGGAGGCAGTCTGCTGCTACAAAACCGAAGGGGTCAATTTTGGCTATCCTTTTCCCTCGGTCTTATACTTTACATAGTTTTGGTAAAGTAGGTTCATTCTTGGGGGAAGTGGATTGACCGGGGCGGGCCAAAAATGATCCAATGAGTAGCCCCCATCAGACACTAATGAATGGTATCCAATGTCATGCATGATGTGCACATCACCTTTGTGGGAGAATTTAAAACACTTATGAATGACAAAAGTGATTCCATTCATGGAAGCTAGCCAAGGTATGCCTAACTTCACCCTGAATAAATATGATTCTGGGATAACATCAAATATTGTGTCCACGGTCCTAGGTCCAACTAGGATGAACAAAGTTATTGACCATATGGCTTGAGAGAAAGGCCATCGTGTGTACAGATGGTGGAATTTGTTTTTTCATACTCTTTCGTTTGCAATGAATTCATCCACACCATCTCCTTTGTAATAACATTCAATTGACTCGCAGGGTCAACTAAGACCCTTGTTAGAATGTTCCCATTGAGACGAGTGGGAATGTAGAGGGGAGATGGATTATTGTTCAAGGGCATATCCTGCAAGGGTAATGTCACATCTGGAGAGCTAGTCACAGGTTGTGAGGAAGGAGTAACCATGACCATGTTAATATACGCCGAGGGTTGAGTGGTAGAATCAGAGGGGTCAATGATTAAGTTAGAAGAATGTGATGGAAATGGGTTCGTGTATATCTGCACTCACTATTTTCTTTTGCAATCGATTTATTTGCATTTTGTTTACTCTTGTTGAGATGAATAGTATTGTCCTTGATGTGGTCCTATGTTTCATGATGCAGGCACATACAATGTTCAATATCATGTCCATTGACCTGATGGTATTAATAGAAGGAACTTGCATCAAACCAATCAGGGTAACGTTCCTTGAGAGGTTGAGGGTTCTCTAAGGTTATGATCTTATCCTTTAACAACTTCTGCAAGATGGTAGAATAAGATTCTGCTAACTTTGTGAACTTTTTGTTGCGTTTGAAGCCATTATCATCCATCATGGATACTACATTCACAACAACCTTACCTTTTTTTGATATGGATATGATAGACTTTCCTTTCGAACAAGAGCACAAGGAGGATCCCCCAAACTGAGCTACCATCTGCTAATATTCTCATAACGTAGTGCACAAATGCATGAAAGAAGGGTATTTCATAAGGGAAAATTTTCCTACCAAGATCTCTACAGTTTACCTATGAACACTTTCTACACATTAGAATCAAGCAACAGGTACAAGATCTACAAAAAGATGCTTGATATCACACTATGAAATCAATTATCTTCTTGTTATCCCCTGCTTACACTAGACGAGATCTGAGAAGGTCATCTTCGATTTGATATTTGCTTGGAACTATCAAAGAAACTGATTTACAAGTTGATCAAATGAGAAGATAGATTTTTTGGGTAAGGAACAATACCAATTGAGTGTTGTATCCTTAAGGGATCAAGGAAATAATTTTTCCATCAATGTGTCATGATGGAATAAGTCTGTACACATGGCATTAAAGGTGGACACATGCATTTGCAGGTCCCCTTTTCCACCATACTTCT
Organism: Sequoiadendron giganteum; assembly: GCA_007115665.2. NCBI lineage: Eukaryota > Viridiplantae > Streptophyta > Pinopsida > Cupressales > Cupressaceae > Sequoiadendron > Sequoiadendron giganteum. The sequence goes on along the minus strand of CM021108.1, from coordinate 1,650,494 downwards.
CAAGTTTGGGAATATCTATTCCTTGTGGGAAGGGAGTACTTAGGATTGCTACTGAAAATGGGCTATGTCAGAAGAAGGGTTTAAAGATAGGTTGGGCAGAGGCTTGGGAGAGACTTGCCAACTGGTTTTGCATTCAACCCATGTTTTGAAGCAAGGCATTCAAAACAGGGTTAGAAGATGATAAAGGACCAATGGAGCCTCCAAAGCCGCCACCACTAGAACCACCTTTGGAGCCACCGTTGTGACCACCGTCAGAGCCACCACTACTGGTAGGGCCTCCACAAAAGCCACCTCCACTACCAAAGCCACATCCATGGCCTCCATCAAATCCACCTCCACTAGTGCCACATTCGCTACCAAATCCATTGCCACTCATTCCACCAGAACCTTTGCCGCTAGGGGCGATAGGAGGGGTGAAATTGAACCCAAAGGGTGTTTTACTCACCTTGAGAGTGTTAGGCTTTTGAGAAGCAAAAGAGACGATGATCAAGGGCCCTATTTTGGCCATTCATACGAATGCAGTGGGCATTGAAACACCTATTTTCCTTTCATAGGCATCGACCACTTCTCCTTGGGTGGTAGCTGATCTAGGCCTTAACGAAGGGATATAAGCTTCAGTTAGATTGACGATGCCACATAGAAACTCTACACATCTTTGATCTTTCGCATGCAAATGTTTCACTTCATTAGTAATCCTAGTGGCTCTTTCCATGCTTGGTACTTTTTCTAAATGAATTATAAGGTCTACCAATCTATTATCTAATTCCATAAGGTTTTTGATAGGAATACACATAACATCATCCTCATCTATAGATGAAGCCATAGGGGATGCTGAGGGCTAGGCACACAAGTGGTCTCTTCTATGAAACCTATCTCATCAACATAGTTTATAGGAAAACTAGTGGTAAACTCATTAGCTAAAGCAATGGAAAAATTGGAGGTGAAACTAGAAGTGACCTTCGCCTTTTCCATCGGTAGTGTCACACACTTCTCCTAATAACATACCCTAAAGTCATAAACTGGTTTGTGATTCTCATAAACCTTCACAAAACTCAGGCTTTCAATAGTCACAAGGCATGAGGGAAAAGTCTCAACACAGACAAATGGGTAGACGTTCACATCAGGTTCATAAAAAATGTAAGAGGGGGACCACCCATGTCAAGGCTCTAGGTCACGGAGAGCTGAGAGTAGTGGGCTGCCCTAACTTACCTCACTCTAAAGGGATGATGATCAAGAATGAAGAGCACTATGAAGTACTTCTATCACTCTATAGACTCAAAAGTTTACTTGAGGCTAGACGAGCTAGTTTTTGGAGTCCACACTATACATTAGACAACTCTTTGTCTGAGAATGGTAGTGTGGGTCTGGGATGACAATGTGGTGCAATGGCATCTCTCTAGCGCACTAGCATCCCTATGGCCAAGAAATGGAAAAGTATAGTAGAACAAAATAGAAACCTACTTTATAGTCTACTTAAATGGTTTTAACGAAAAGGAAAAAATGATGAAATACATAAAGTAAATGCATATGTAATAAAACAAGTAGATGAAGACTAAGGTGATGAAGATCAACTCACTGAAATGCTAGTTTGTCAACGAGCTCCATGCACTTGTTCACCTAGACACAAGTAAGAAGGGGAAATTTTTTGGGGTTGTATAGGGGCCTGCCTTAGTTAGACCCTTGTTTTGGTGTTTCCACCTCAACAAATAGCCAAAAATCAACAGAGTAGAATATGTGATAAAGGAAGTGAAAGAAGTGCAATGAAAACTAGAAAAGAAAAATTCTACTGTATCAAATCACAAAGGAGAGGAATGAAACATTACCACCTCCACCCAAAGGCTCTCAAGGCCAATGAAGGGAGAATGCAAGCAACGAACTTGGAAAAGTCACCATCACTGCAACTGTGGTGAAGGGAGGTCTCACACGACTCCAAGCTTACAACTTCTATGGTGGTCTCACACTTGCAATGTGGATTTGATGGAGTGCCAATGCTACTGCAATGATCACAATGGAGTGTTAGAATGTTGAAGAAGTTGCTTGATAATGTGAAGAAGCTTTGAAAGAATGCCCAAAATATCTCCAAAAGATGGAGTGAAAGTGACTAGAATGAATTTGAAGGTGGGATGAGAAGGAATAAGTTGTTTTTGGGTCGGTTGGTCGACATAAGGACATTACAATTCATCCTCAATGAGGAGAGTAACATCTCTACCAACTTCAAACGTGGGAATCCATCAAGGATGGTAGTGCGCCTCGTAGACATCCATGCACCATTCTTGCATCCCCAAAAAATATTCTCTCACCGACACACAAGACAAATGCCAAGTGGATGCATTCTGGACGTGTGATGTGGAATTTTGACTTTGGATTTTATTTTCTAAGGTGAGAGTATTGGAAAGGGGAATTTACACAAGGGGTGCAAATTAATTTTCTCCTATACATGTCTATTTTCTTTATGTTTATGTTTATTGCCTTATTTTATTCTCTTGTCTTTAGAATAGAAAAATGAATGAATATATTTTTATGGTAGTGATTCCCAAAAGAAAATAAAATACCTTTGCTTCTTTGTGAAAATGTCTGTAGATCAAAATAATATGGTTGAATAGGTACAAGAATCATTTCCATCCAAAATAAATCTTTTCGATTTAAGGCTTTTTGGTTAATGGGATGGGAGATATGTAATGATTAGGATGGAAGGATACATGTATAATGAAAGGACTATGATGGACGAAAGATGATTAGATTAATAAATTTATATTAGCCTAAAATGAACCTAATGGATTAATGAAATGATGATAGATGTTGTTGGAAAGAGACACTGTAACTGTCATTTGGTGTTGTCATTGATGGAAACCCTATGTGTTGATGAGGTATGCATATCTTCATTTAAGCCTACCGACAAATAGATTAAAAATTGACAAGGCAAAATAGGGTATTCAGTAACTCAACATTCATTGATCTGTGCATAGATCTCAGGTTACCATTTTGTGTTGCGCATCTCAAGAAATGATTATTGGTGTATTATCTCTGTTATGATTGAAGCGCAGAGGCTCGTACCAACTCGCATGAGAGCTAGAAGATTCAGTTGGCTTATTCTTAGTTTTTATTGTATTATGGCTGACTTCATAAATGTATTAAGCCACAAATGTATGAGAACTAATTAATTGAATATCTTTATGTTTTTATATCTTTGTTTGGGTCTTAGCCAAGTTGTGTCTGACCATTAAGGGTACGTATTGCATATTTCTCATTATGTGAGCTGATAGTTGTAATTTTGTTGAAGCCGACAAAGTGTAAATAAATCCTATGTTGCGGATATATACACAAGATCGTCCATATCATTTTGGAGGATGTACATGTTGTGTAAGTGTTCAATTTGCGAGTTAGAGTATAGAAGAAGTGCGGTTAAGTGCAGTTTCACTTGCGCATAGAAGATCTATATTGCGTGTGTGAGCAAAGAAAAAAAATTACAGAATTAGTTTGTAAGGCAATAGATCTATCTTTGTACTTAATCTAGAACTATAATCAGGCATCTTAGATGCTATCATATCAGTTCAAATCTTCAGATGGTTTTAATCTGAACTCTTGGGAAACAAGTCCTCTTTTCTTTGAGCAGTGAGCTCTAGGCAGTGCGCTTGAATGCAAGTGCATTTCCCTTTTCGTAATCTCCATTTTGAGTATACTCAGAATCATAATTATGGATTGGCCATCCACCGTGGTTTTGCCCCTAATAGGGTTTCCACGTAAAAATCTTGGTGTTATGGTGTTGTGTTTATTTACTTGTTCATGATTTATGTTTGAATGTTCCTAATGCTTGGAAGTTAAATGTTAATAAAGTTAATTTTTACACAACATTGATTCACCCCCCTCTCAATGTGGCTTGTTTCCAATAGATTTTAGGTTTTATCTTTAAGTTTTAACCTAATGGATTAATGGAACGATGATGATGGTGCAATGGAGTGAATTTGTACCCCTCGCAAATTCCCCATCTAAATCCCCTCAACTTAGAAAAATTAAACCCAACGATGCTTTTCCACTTCATCCTTTCTGCTTCCACCCACTTGGTGGCTATTTGTAGTGTCAGTGGGGGAATTTTTGTCGGGGATGCTAGTGCAACACTTGAAAATCTATGTGGCACGCTACTATCCTTACAGGATTCTCGCCTTTGGAATCTGAAGAGGCATTATAATTCTCCATTGGCAAAGAAGAGTAATGCCCTCTCACCCTTGACTGACCTCAAATGGCTCTTTTGGGCCTCTATCCATGCAAAAACATCTCATTCTTAATTCATTTGATCCTCTACACACTTCTACATGTTTTTCTCAATCACACTTGCTTCTCCACACTCCATTTTCACAACATTCTCCATTGTTGAAGCTCCAAGGCATTACTCTATTGGTTTCTCCACTCTTTGTTGCGATAATGGTAGCATCTAAAATCTTGTGAGCTCACATATCCCTTCATGTGCTTGAGGGAATATTGTTTGGGAGGTGATATACATTTTGTTTAAGCATTGTCATTTGATTTATGTAACATATTTTTTGTTAGATTTGCTTAGTTGTACTTTATTCCATTACTTTATGTAGTTAGGGAAAATCAGATATAAAACCAAAACAACAAGATATCAAGACTCTAACTAAAACAATAGAGTATGAGCAAGCATGAAATCAAAATAACAAGAAGATGCAAACCTAGATCCATGCTAAACTTGATTTATCTCCATTGCTCTTCTTAATCTCGCATGAGAATGTAAGATTTCAAAGGATTGTTGATGGGGGAATGTTGGTTGCTCACTATTTCAGCATAAAATTGAGATGAAGATGATAGATGGGAATTTCAAAAGAATTTTAGTAGTGAGGATACTAGAAGAAGATCGATCTAAATGGCCTGTGTGAGGCTATATTTATAGGCAAGAGCTGATATTATTCGATGGCTAAGATTAAAATTCAATTATGTGATGTGTATGGCTAGGATTAAAAGTTTATTTTAGTGCCTATGACGCACATTAATTGGGTTATGACATGAGGCTAAAATTAGGATGTGAGGGAATAAATGGGATTCTTTTATTTATTTTGGAGAGAAAATATGCCTATGATGTACAATGAATGAGGCTAAAAATAGGATGTGAGTGGGAATCTCATAATTTAAATAATCAAATTATTTAAATTATGTGTGCATGTGAAGATTTGTAGTCATGTGACACATGTCGCAATGTGGTAATAAGTGAGCGATTAATTCAAATATTTAATTTGAATTATTTTGAGACATGTGAAGTGGAATAAATGGGATAAGTGGGATAATGTAATGACCTAGAGTAAAATATTACAAGATGTCTTACAAGGTCATGTATTGAATAGGTAATGTTATGACATGGACAATTTTGGGTGTATACATTTTTCCCCTTTGAGATGATGTTTGAGATGATGAGATTTATGTTGAGTAACATCATTTCAAAGAAGCTAAGGTATGGATAGAGGAAAAATATATGATGCCCCAACCACTTTAGGAAGTGGGGAGTAAGATGAATGAAAGAAAGGGATGATAGAAGAAATGGGATGATGATGTAGGATATGATAATGATGATGTGAAAGATATGATGGTGATTCCCCCTCGAGAGGATAGGTGGGTTGGAAAAACACGAGCATGCTCTCAAAATGAATGAATGAAATGATAAGTAGATGAAAAAGAACAATGGCACACTATGCTGCAATAAAGTAAACAATCATATGTTTGATATAGCACTAGACGTTATGCACCAAGGTATAAGGACCAAGGTGATGATGTGTCTTGTGCCCTAGCATAATACAACCTTGTCTAGATACAAGATTTGACTATTAGTAGGGAGTGATTCAGATTTGATGCAAATGCAAGATAAAAATGATAACACACACCAATAAGAATTCACAAATGATACAAAAAAAAACAAGGTATTGCCCTTGTCAAGCTGTAAACCAATGATTAATTGATTGATTGATTGGTTGATGATGATAGTTTTGTCATTGTGGGGAACGATATATCCCTAGATCAACACAAAGATGATTGATTAATTGATTGGGTTTACAACAAGATTAGGATCAAGACCATTGATGCAATTGGATAATTTGGCAAGATTGATTAACTTGGTTGGTATGGTTTAAGGATGACTTGCATTTGAGTTATTTCTTGGAATGATTAAAGATGATTGATTTGAAGATTTGGATGAAGATTGATGAATTGAATTGAGGAATGATTTACTTGGAATGATTTTGATTGATTGGATTAGAAATGATTTGATTTGATTATAATGATTGGATTGATTAGAAGAATGGGTTTGATTAGAAGAAGTGATGTGATTGATTAGAAAAATGGATTTGATTAGAAGAAGTAATGTGATTGATTTGATGATTATTTTTTTATTTGATTTGATTGCTTAGTTTTTTGATGGATAATTGATTTTTTGGATTTTTTATTATTTAAATGTTTTGGATGTTTGGAAATGTTTTGTTTTTATTTTTTATTTTTTTTCAGGACCTTTTTTCTTTTTTTATAAAGGACTTTTAAATTTTTTTTTGAGATGTCAATGGATGGAAATTTGGATAACCTTTGTGCTAGATACCAATGACAAGGGAAAACCAAGTCTAGGTGCAAGTAGATATATGGGATTGATGGATGAAAGGGTGGGTGATAGGATAAGGGATAAAAGGCTCATGATAGATGGATGAATAAAAATGATAGGTCATAGTGGATGGAGTGGATGTATGCATCATAAGAGAGAAATGATGTGATCTCCAAAGACTATGTCGCATAGGAATAAGATGCCCAATTCTAGGTACAATACTTTGTATTTTTATAACAATGCTTAGAACAATAGGATGGTGATAAGATTGCATTGGAAAATATGATGTATGTCAAGAGATACCCAAAAACATGTTTCAACATTTTTCCCCTATGTCTTCATCAAAATCAAAAGGAGAAGGGTGGATAAGTGGACTCAATATAATAGGTATGTAAGATGGCTAAAGATGGTAGGTAGGATGAAAATGATATGATAAGAAGTGACATGATAGGATAGATAGTGTTGATGAGAGAAAGTGCCCCCAAGTGTAAGTGACATAGAAGATCTACACATGACACCTTTTTGCTAGGTTTTCATTATGGTACTTATCCAAGGCGCCTGTTTACTAGGTTTTCATCATTGGACAAAGGGCTTTCTCTTTACTTGTTTTTGACTTTTGACTTTTTTTTTTTTTTTTTGATGTTTTGAATAGAAGTATAGGAGGGACTCAAGTGTCTAGTTCCATGGAAGGTGATCGTCCTGCTAGATGGATGTCGTCGCATGGACCATGTCAATTGTGCTCATAGATGTTGGTAAGGAATTGAATGAGTGCGAGATGGATTAGGTAGATGATATATTATGAAAGGCTTATGCAAGGATGGATGGGGAATAGTGGATTATGATGTGGATTGTATATGACTTATGCAAAATGATGGATGAAAGTTTTATAAAAAAACATGGACCATAGGAAGGTGATTGGGAAGATATTTAGGAGAGTAGTTGAAGGATAGGGAGATGGAGGTATGTGGGAATTGAATCATGACCAATAGTTGCACACACTGTGTTAAAAATTGAAGCTTTTGATGGAAAGGTGGTGTAGGAAGGAATGAAAATGTTTTCTTAGGAGATGGTTGATGCAATGCTTTAGGTACCCACTTAGACTTAGTATTTTTATGAGTTTTATTTTCCTTGTGGGATTTAGGAATTTGAGATTTTTGAATGGAATGAGAATGTGGGGTGGAAGTGGATGGTTGGAATTTTTGTGGTGTGGATGCTTCACTGACTTGATTTATTTTTGGTTAGGAACCCAAACCATTTTGTTTTTAGAATTTTCTTTTGAAGGTATGGGCTTATATTGCTTTTTAGATGTACTTGGTTTTGAATTTTTGCAATTATATGCTAAGGAATTAGGTGTTGGTTGTTGTGGTTGCATTGCTGATATGTGGTTGTCATTGATGTCAACACTATTAGCATTGGTGATTCTAAAGGCCGTATATGTTGAGGATATTGAGAAAATTGTAATAAATATATTATAGGCAACCAATGAAGCTGAGAAGGTCAGAGTGATGAAAATATTTGTACGTTGATGATCAAAAGACGTGCATTAAAGGGTTTGATGCTAAGCCTATCTAGTATGTTTTCCAAAAGTTTTAGTGGTACGCATCAAGAATTGAGGAAGTTATGAAGTTATGTGTTCCTACAGTTATTCAACTACTGTAATAGGTATTTTTGGAAGATGAGATTAGAGTTCCGATAAAGAAAGTTTTTGTGTATGTTCCTAAGGTGTTCATTGACGTTTCTAGATCATACTCTATCAGTGTGGTACATACGCATTGATTAGAGTGTTCGTGATTGAATATTTTTCCATGTGTGTTTAAGGTTTTCATGTTCTTGGCCGACATGATGGTGGTAGTGTGTTGCGGATCCTTATGGATTAATCCTATATTGTTTGGCTTGTTCAAGGATATTGTTTTGGGTCCTCACTATGTTATGACCAACTTGTGTTGGTGCACATTAAGATTTATTTATGTATTAAGGCCGACAGTTGTAATTTACTCTTTATTTTTGGCCGACAGAGTTGTTGATGTAAATCCGTGTAGTGGATATATAAGAGCGATTGTTTTCTCTTTTTGAGAGATGCTCATGTATGCTCAGTGTGTGTATGTGCGAATAAAGATCAGATCATTCAAGTGCAGAGAAGAGTGTGAAGAAGTTTGAGTGAAGTGTGAAGAATTATTTCTGTGCCTAACCAGAATTGTCATCAGGCTTTTGTAGAAGCTAATTTTTTAGTTCATCCCACTCAGATGGTTTTAATTTGATTGTCTTATGTAAGGCAGTGGGACTTCCTTTGAGCTGTGAGCTCTAGGAAGTGTGCCTGAATGCAAGTGCATTCCCTATTCATTTTTCATTATACTTTTAACAGGGTATAATTGTGGATTAACCTCCACCATGGTTTTTTCCCTTAACCGGGTTTCCACGCAAAAATCTTGTTGTGGTGTGTTTCTGATGTGTTGCTTAATTATTGCTTTCATTTTTATTCATCAGATTTGGAATTAAAGGTTAATAAGATTGATTAAGTTATAAATTTTGTGACAACTGATTCACCCCCCTCTTAGTTGTCTCTTCTTGTTTTGCCAACATTAGGACCTTTAGGATTTTTGACTTTATGTGTAGAGGCATCCAAATTTTTATTTTGGAATCCCTTGGGTTTGGTGGTGTCACCAAAAAGTGTAGCCTTGACATTTTTCACTCATTTGGACCCTTGCCTATGGATTTTGGACCTTTTTCAACCTCTTTTTACCCTTTCCAAGCCTAGTGTCAAAGCGTTGTAAATTTTTTTCACACTTTCCTAACCTTGTCATCACTATATCAACCCTTTCTTATGGAATAATGACCCCTTAATGCACATATATGCCTTATTTTAGTGTGTTTTGTGAGACAATCCCGACAAACAATAAATCACACTTTAATCCCCGAAAACCAATCAAAATTGCCCAGGTGGACTAGGTCGTCACCTTGGGTGACCTAGTCCTATGTGGCATAAAATTTAATTTTTTAAAAATTATTGTGAGATTTTGTCTCCTAAACCCTAAGGTCGGCCAATGTGGTGCTATTTCAAGAAAATTAGGGCATACTTGTATAAATAAGGGTTTTCCACTCATTTTTGGGGCCTCTAAGTCTCATTTTTCTCCTACCTTCTTCTTCTCCTCACCATTATTCTCAAGCAAGCTAGGGTTTTGAGTATTCTAAGTCACCAAGACATCTCTCAAGAAGCATCCAAGGGCCGAATCCTCCATTTCTGCAACTCAAGATCAAACATCATGACAAAGTAAAATCCATTGTTTCATGCTTCATTTCATTGTCTTTTCATCATTTGGTTTGATTACTCAAAAGGGGTTTGACCAAGGCAAACCCCCATGCCCTAAAAATCAACAAGTTTTCCCTCTTAGTGTGTTTTGTAGGTCTTGAATGCAGATTTGGCAAAGAACCGAGGTGGAAAAGTCTTCAAAAACTTGTCCAAGCCATTCAAGGTTGAAGAAACCCTAGTTGAAGTTTGGAGAACACCTACAGATCAAATTCTTCACTTCCAGAACCAGATACCTAGAGGAGCAGAAAGTGCAGTCTGAGAACTTTAGATCCCACTCTTTGATCTTTGGAAATTTAGAAGAAGACTAAGTCACCAACAATGGTGACCTAGTCCCACTGAACCTATTTCCTAGAGGTTTTGGTACATCTGGATACCCATTTGGCAGAAACAAGCTCTGGACCAATTTTCTAGATTTGGGACTAGGTCGCCCAGAATGGTGTAAGTGTCCCAGCAGGCTTAAACTTTAGCATCAACAACATTTCTAGCCTCTGCAAGTTTCCAGGTGCACACACCTTTCATCTCTAGCCTTCCATTTTAGTTTATTGCACATTTCTTAGGTCATCTTGTACATACTTGCATATCATTATATGTTTTAAAACATAGTTGCATTCTTTAGATTTTACATTAATAGTTAGCTTCTGTTTATCCATTTACAACACTTAGATCACTTCATTTCACACACCACACCCATTCACAATCCCGAATCCTTTGAATGTAACATAAGCATTTTGGCCCATCTTTCTCCTTTTAGGTGAAAAACCCTAGAAGTGTAAGAAAGCATTAAGGAGCTAAAATTTGTGTTATATTTTGGTGAACCCGATGTTCACATCCCTTCCTTTCCGATTTAGAGTCCTTCTTCATCCTAGAATTAGCTTTCCTTGCGTTTTGCATTAGTTAAGTTGCATTCTAGGGTTTTCAAATTTGGATTAGTGAAAAGTGCATATAGGTTGCATTTTTGTATCTTAAAACATTAAATATTTCTAAAATTTTGGACTCTAATCTGAGATCTGCATTATACAAGACAAAAACCACATGAATGCATCAAAATATTCTGAAAAATCTCAAAATACTTACCAGGTGGACTAGGTCGCCACCCTGGGCGACCTAGTCCCTTTAGGCCCCTGAAACTACCTTTTACAGAGCTAAAAACCTTGTTTTTAAGCTTATGTTTTGTGCTAGTACCTATCTGTATGAACTAGTTGTGTTTCTATTACATGTATTTTATTATGACTAGCTTAAATTAGCTCATTTCATGCATTTCTTAGTTTCAATTTTGCATATACTACATTTCTTTTTCAGATTATTGCATAGTGTAATAAAAAAATTACCTTGTTCTGCATCTGAAAATTGCATTTCAACATTTTACTTTACGTCATTGCATTGCATTCTCTTTCCCTTCTCTCCATACCATGTTTTCTTTTAAAATATGTGGCTTTGATTTGGTTTCAAATGGATTGTATAAATACAATATTCCTTCTTATGAGTTCAATGTAGATTACAATAATGAATTCATTAAAGAACATGTTAATAACCAAGCCATTGACACTATTCTTAACATTGCATTACCCCTTGATGAGGATGTTATTGTTAACAATCATAACAATCATAATTGTGCTTCTCCCTATACCTCTCCTATTAGTACTAAAGGTATTTTGGTGACAAAAGATTCAAGCATTGAGGGTCTTGATTGTCCCTCTCCTCATCCCCCTTTTCCAAACATTAAACAACAAGCATTTCCTAACATCACCTTACCTAGTATCTCTAACCCTAACCATGGCAATGAACCTTGCCCTTATTCTAATATCCCTCTCGATGCCAAGAGGATAGGTTGGTGTTAGATTATATACCTCTTAAAATTCATGAGACCCTAACCCTCCCTTCCCTCATGCTCTCACCATTTGGGATAATCTATTTGAAATCCATAGTAGTCCTTCTCTTGATGGCCCCCTTGTTATGAAGCATTTGATGAACCTCTTCCAAGATATCATACTAGGGTAGATAGTATGGAACAAGAGAAAGAGACCTTATAATAACTACCCGATCAAACAAACCCCTCTCCTCCTCATCCCACCATTTTTAACCCCATCATTGATCTTTCCCCTACATGTGACTAAGTCATTTTAGATGAACCACTCCATGCATGTCAAGAACATGTGGCTTGTAGTTCTAAAATCTCTCCTCCTAGGGAGGACGACATGATGCTAGATGAGAATAACATTGACAATAATAATATTATGCCCTCACAAGAAGTTGTAGAGCCTATGTTAGACTCTCCTTCCCTTAAGGATGTTAATATTATTCAACCTCAACTCATCCTCTACCCCCCTTTAACCAAACCTAAACCTGAATTTACCCTCTACCCACCCCAACATAATATGTTGCAGCAACCGAGTCAAGATGTTGTTGCTCATACACATTACACTTGAAAAAATCCACGATCCCAACAACCAACCTCAACATCCTTACCTTCATCCCCTCCCATTCTTCCTACTGTCCCTCACTTAAATTCAATCCTTAGGGAGTATGAACTTGTTGACCAACTAAGGAATACTCATTATGATTCATTATTGGGCTAAAATATCATTATGGGATCTCATCCAAGCCTCCCCTCACTATCACAACATGATGCAATAGGCCTTACAAGAAGTTCTCATCCCTTCTAATTTGCAACCCAATGACATAGCAGCTACGATTCAAGGCTTGAATGTTGACATTGTTTTTCACCAAAGTGAGCTCCCTCCTTTAGTTGTCCAAAAACAAGCTAAAGCTTTCATGATCATATCTCAATACAAACACATAGGGATCAAGCAAACCCTTGTTGAAAATAGCTCTATTGTTAATGTGTGTAGTTTCAATCTCTTGGATAGGCTCCATATCGATAAATCAACCATTCAACCTACCTCCTTATCTATCAATGGATTTGACAGTGTAGGAATAAATCCGCTTGGTGTGATCACTTTGCCTCTTATAGTTGGAATAGACACATTAGACACATTATTCCATGTTATTCCTAATGATGTTTCATCTAACCTCATCTTAGGTAGGCCATGGATTCATGCAATGAATGGTGTGCCTTCCACTGTTCATCGTAAGATGAAGTACATCTACAACAACAAAGTGTACACACTTGATGCCGATCCTGATCCCTATAGTGTCTTACAACTTGAGAAAGTCCAATCCACACCTTTCACCACTTCAAAACCCACCAAACAAGTGGAACCCATACAACCAAAGTACTTAGATGATGATTGGGGTTCCTTAGACTTCACACCTCTTTTACTAGGAGAATCCAAGATCACAAACAAAGACTCTACAAAGCGAAAAACAATCTTGTCAACACAAGACTTGACTGATCCTTCATGAGCATCCACCTCAACTAATTTAGACAACGAAGCCAACAACGAACCCTCACCTAATCCAAAAGTGCTGAAAAATCTCTATGGAAAATGTTATGAGCTCATGAAATAGCTTGGCTACAGTGGAAAAGGATGTGGTGCTAACAAAAAAGGTATCTGCAACCCTATTGAGCCTAACACGAAAAAATATAATCATGGTCTTGGATTTTTTCCTTTCTTCTAAAACCTTCCTCCAACACTAACACTATCTCAACCCACCCTTCTCACCCAACCTTCGAAAGTGATCCTTTGAAACCAACAAGGGACTCTTTGGTTAATGAAAATGTCATCTCACAACCCACTACTGATTTGGATTTTACACACTCCTCCAAAGGAGTATACAAAATCTCCCAATCTATAGCACCTTGTGTAAGTATGACATCCTGTACTAAACAATACAATTCTTTGTTACAAATTAAAGGAACACCTTCTACCCTCGATCAAGAGGGTATCTTGTTGAGACTCCTCCAAGATCACTTGATCTCCCTTCCTCCCAGAACTCGAAAGAAATTTTACCACAAAAATTCCTTTTGTTCCTACCACTGAGTTCATGGTCATCATACTAATGAGTGTTAGGCCTTGAGTAGCAAAATCCAACATCTTAAGGAATCTAGTGTTCTCCCTTCTATGAGGGCACCCCACTCCTCTAATTGATACTAATTTTCACTCTGCCTTGCATTCCCCTCAATTCTTTGGCTCACTCTTGTCCTGCACTAAGTGGGGGCAAGGGGTTCATTATCCTTTTCCCTCACATGTCACTTGTTGTTGTCTCTTTTGGCTAGTCGTTAACCTTTCATGAACATATAAGAGAAAGCTTGGGATGTGGATGACATGTCTTAAGTTGACTTGCATGTGATATACTCTCCCTTTTTATGACGAAGCTTATCGAAAACATATGACTTGGCATAGGGATTTTTGAATAAGCTCTCATGTCCTCTTCTTCTTCAAATTTTAAAACAATTTCTCACAACAACAGTGTGTAGCAATTCCTTTAAAGTAGGGGCATACATCGACACTCACATTTCATTGTATGATTTTCCTTTTCTTGTGATTCCCTCTCTTGGAAACATTAGGTACAATGTTTCCCATGATGAGACATTGCACTTATCCTGTCTTACAAACAAGATGAGACCATTTGCACTTTTCCTCTCTTAGATACATTACACATGATGTTCCTTAAGATGAGACTTGCATGAACAAAGCAAGATACCTTTGAAACATTCCTTACATCATTTTCAAAAGTCATTTTCTTTTGTGGTGCCTTATTAAAGTTATCAAGAGGTATAACTTTGATATGGTTTGAGAGGGAAGCCCAAGCAGCATGAATTTCCCCATAGCCATTTGGATTGCTCACCTTTTTGGGCCTTCTTACGTGACGGACAACCAAAAGTCTCGTCACCCTAGAGTGAGTACACTTCTTCTTTTTGGACAAAGAACCTAGATTTAATCCACAACTAGTTGGACAAATGATCGAAGCTTGATCCAACCTTCCCCTTTCTCCTCCTTCTAGTTCTTGTCATCGCATGATCACACATCTCGTTTTTCTGCAAATCATTCACCTTTGAATGTGTTCTTTGCACTGATGTTGAGTTGACTTAGAATCTCGAACTCTGGGGGCTTGACCACCTTTTTTGTCTTTTCCATTCTTCACCATCTCCTTTGGGATAATTTAGTGTGAGTTTGAAACAAGTTCATCCTCTCACTAAAGTGGGGGCTAAATGTGTCACAAAAAAGTGTAGCCTTGACATTTTTCACTCATTTGGACCCTTGCCTATGGATTTTGGACCTTTTTCAACCTATTTTTACCCCTTTCCAAGCCTTTTCCAAAGTGTTGTAAAAAAAATTCAAACTTTCATAAGCTTGTCATCACTAAATCAACCCTTTCTTATGACATAATGACCCTTAATACACATACATGTCTTATTTTAGTGTGTTTTGTGAGACAATCCCAAAAAACAATAATAATCACACTTTAATCCCTGAAAACCAATCAAAATTGCCCAGGTGGATTATGTCGCCACCTTGGGCAACCTAGTCCTATGTGGCATAAAATTTAAATTTAACTTAAAATTATTGCAAGATTTTATCTCCTAAACCCTAAGGTCGGCCTGTGTGGTGCTATTTCGGGAAAATTAGGGCATAAATTGTATAAATAAGGGTTTTCCCCTCATTTTTGGGGGCCTCTAAGTCTCATTTTTCTCCTACCTTCTTCTCCTCACCATTCTTCTCAAGCAAGCTAGGGTTTTGAGTATTCTAAGTCACCAAGACATATCTCAAGAAGCATCCAAGGGCTGAATCCTCCATTTCTACAACTCAAGATCAAAAATCATGACAAGGTAAACTCCATTGCTTCATGCTTCATTTCATTGTCTTTTCATCATTTGGTTTGATTACTCAAAAGGGGTTTGACCAAGGCAAACCCCCATGCCCTAACAATCAACAAGTTTTCCCTCTTAGTGTGATTTGCAGGTCTTGTATGTAGATTTGGCAAAGAACCAAGGTGGAAAAGACTTCAACAACTTGTCCAATCCATTCATGGTTGAATAAACCCTAGTTGAAGCTTGGAGAACACCTACAAATTAGATTCCTTACTTTCAGAACTGGATACCTAGAGGAGCAGAAAGTGTAGATCGGGAGCTTCACATCCCACTTTTTGATCTTCAAAAATTTAGAAGGGGACTAAGTTTCCAACAATGATGACCTAGTCCCACTAAACCTATTTTTCAAATATTTTGGTAGATGTAGATACCCATTTGGTAGAAATGGGCTCCAGACCAGTTTTCTAGATCTGGGACTAGGTCGCCCAAAATGGTGTAAATGTCCTAGTAGGCTTAAACTTTAGCATCAACAACATTTTCAGCCTCTGCAAGTTTCCAGGTGCACATGTCTTTCATCTCCAACCTTCTATTTTAGTTTAATGCACATTTCTTAGGTCATCTTGTACATACTTGCATATCATTATATGTTTTCAAACATAGTTGCATTCTTTAGATTTTACATTAATAGTTAGTTTTTGTTTATCCATTTACAACACTTAGATCACTTAATTTCACACATCACACCCATTCACAACCCATAATCCTTTGAATGTAACATACGAATTTTGGCCCATCTTTCTCCTTTTAGGTGAAAAACCCTACAAGTGTAAGAAAGCATTAAGGAGCTAAAATTTGTGTTACATTTTGGTGAACCTGACGTTCGCATCCCTTCCTTTCTGATTTAGAGTCCTTCTTCATCCTAGAATTAGCTTGCCTTGCATTTTTCATTAGTTAAATTACATTCTAGGGTTTTCAAATTTGCATTAGTGAAAAGTTCATATAGGTTGCATTTTTGCATCTTAAAACATTAAATATTTATGAAATTTTGCACTCTCATCTTAGATCTGCATTATACAACACAGAAACCACCTAAATCCAACAAAATATTTTGAAAAATCTCAGAAAACCTTAACCTTGATAGTTCATGTTTTGGAGTGTGTGATGGAAAATGGGAATAGGTGTACATGGAACACTAGACACGAGTTCCTTATTGGATGGGGAAAATGAAGAAATGGAAGATAATGGTTGTTTTTATCCCAAGGAAGACATTCATGAATGAGGGCAGATAGACCAACATTCTTGATAGAGGATGATGGAGGATTTACAGGATATTGACTATGTTCATTTAGATCCACATTATTGGTTTGATCTTCTGTGCTTGTTTGATGACCATATGTCTCATCATGAGAATGGGATGTTTGAAGAAAGGCCATGAAACTGGATGAATGCTCAAGGAGGTATTGGGTGTCTCATGTTCATGAATTTTTGTGGGGGTATGAATATGATCAAGGTTCTCATGGATAGGTTCTTTATTATGGATTTCGTCTTGATCATGGAAAAGATAAATGTTGTGAAAAGGTTGAATGGAATTAGGAGCTACTATTTCCACATGCTTAAGGTTATTCTCTTGACATACCTCTTGGCTTGCTTGAATGAAAGTGGATGAGGAAGGCTCTTGGAGGGGCTCGACATGTTCTTGATGGTCAATCTCATGAGGGCATGATGGAGGTTGACTTGGGATCATGGGGGGAGACTCTGGAATAGGTTCAATGGGTTGTGGGTGACTTGATGGAATTAGAAGACTAAGCATGGTGTTGGAAGAATCGTTTGCAAGCTCAAGGATGGGAAATCGTTGACATGGTTTACTCCTTGCTAGTAGCCCTTGGGTCACATCCTTTGTAGGTGGATGGGTGGATTTGGGTTTTCTTTTGTAATGTTTGAACTTAGGGCATGGAATTGATGGAGGATTGGATGATGGTGTGGGTAATGAAGGGTTTTATGGGTTGGAATGTGTGGGGACCAATGGATTTGGACTAGGACATGGTGGATTTAGGATAGGACTTTGATTAGATGGTGGTATAATATATTTATAGGATGCATGAGATAGATTGGTATTTCCCTTGTCAAATGTGGTATTAAGACTTAAAGGCTTTTGATCTTGTTGTGAAGGTGGACTTTGGCTCACATGTGCTTGTTGTGGGATGAATTGATAGGTTGATGTAGGATTGACTTGGAAAGAGGTGGGATAAGGTGATGTGGAATTATTATGAAAGGATGTGGCATAAGGTGATATGGAATTGTTTTGATAGGTGGATGGATTAGATTGATATGGAATGGAGGGATATGCCACATAGGAATGAGGTGGAATTTATTGGTGTTGAATGAATAGAGGATGATGTGATTTTTTGGTTTGACAAGTGGCTATGAGAGTTTGGGCTTGCACTATGAGATGTTGCATTTGAGGTGATTGGATTGCTTGAGGTTGAAATTGTTGGATGAGGCCTTGGAACCCATGTATAGTTTGTTGGTCTAAGGATTACAGTGCTTGATAAAGTGATTGGAGGAGGTCTTGGAATTGGGGTACTAGGTCTTCTAATGTTGGCATGGTGTAAAATGATGTTGATTGGATTAAAGAGATGATGATGATTAGGATATGATGTGGAATGATAATATTGGATGATTTGGATGATGTGACAAGTATTTATTAGAAGTTTGAATTGGGAAATATGAAAACACAATATCTCACATGTAAATGCAGGAACACACACACCAAACACAATGATAAATTTGTCTTTCAAGATTAAATGTTATGATTAATCAAACACTTGAATGCACAACAAGCCTAATGTTAGTCAAGTGGGTATGGCCAATTAGGTCTTAAGCTAGAATGCACGAGGTTGACTAGGGATGATTTGATAGAAAAATCTTACCACATAGCCAGGAGAAAGGGGTAGCCCACCCTTCACCTTCACTTCCCAAAGGTATAAAGTTCTTTAGGGATTAGCCAAGAGTGACAAGATTTCAACTCCCAAAGGAGGGTGTATTTTGATTCACCTCTCGATTGAGGTCATCCATTGGAGTGGTGTGTCTCCAAGCAGGTCTCCTAAGAAGGATATGAAAAAAGTGAACCAAGTGAGGTTTTTTTTATCTCCAAGATCACATTGCAGTGCGAGGAGAGAGCATACACACACACATTTGATTCACACTCGCAGTTGTTAATTTCCCTTTAGAAAATCGAAATGTGTGTAAAATAGTTCAAGCACTTGTTCTTTTTAGATCCAAAAGCCAAATGCGTAGGTAGAAATTTATTCGTTTTAACCCTATTTCAATTATGTGACAACAAACAAGATGTTCTTTTTAAACCCAAAATCCAAGTGTGTGATCAAACAAGTTGTTCTTTTTAAGCCCCAAATTGAAGTGTGTTGACAAGCAATGATTAGAGATAAAAGATGGAATGTGTGCACACGATTATTTTTTTCCTTAAATCTGTTGTAGATGCTGATGCCAATATTGTTCCAGCTCCTTAGATTCACCTACAAAATCAGAAAATGATATTATAATGGAGCCATAAAAAAAGCTCATCAGACAAGGAAAATTGTAATTTCAGATACATGTTTTAACATAGCTGAATTAGATTTGATTATTTCAAGAATTTTTTGATCTATAAACTAAAAAAATAAAGAAGATACCCCTACCAATTTTCTAAGATATTTCCATAAATATAAAGAAGTCAGAAAAATTCCTTGTTTTGCACTGAGAAAAGCGGATTTATGAAAACCCTACAAAAGAAAAATATCTAATTTTTTCACAATGTATTACCTCAAAAATAAATATTTAAAACATAGACCCACATTATAATTTCAATAAATTTCCAAAAATGTAAAAATTTCCAAAAAACTCACCGATTTGCACCCAAAAAATTGATTTTATGATAAAACATAAAATTGTGATAACTTCTACAAAAATGACAATAAATCCACAATTTTTCTGTTGTAGCTATCTTAGATGATGGAAAAAATTCTATGAAAATTTTATATAAAAATTCATAGCCATTTGGAAGATATGATAAAATCTTTAAAACCTAGTGTTTTGTCCAAAAAATGGCAGATTTGCATCAAAAAGTCAATAAAACCTGCAAAAAAAAGCTAGTAGATCCACAAAAGGCAAGGGTTTGTTTCATGTCAGGTTCACCAATGTAGTTAGGGAAAATCAGATATAAAACCAAAACAACAAGATATCAAGATCCTAACTAGCACAATAGAGTACAAGCAAGCATTAAAATCAAAATAACAAGCAAATGCAAACCCAAATCCATGCTAAACTCGATTTATCTCCATTTCTCTTCTCAATCTCACATGAGAATGCAAGAATTTGAAGGATTTTTGATGGAGGAATGTTGGTTGCTCACTATTTCAACATAACATTGAGATGAATATGATAGATGGTAGAGGATAGATATATACATGAGAATTTTGGAAGAATTTTGGCAAAGTGAGAATACTAGAAGAAGATCAATCCAAATGGCCTGTGTGAGGCTAGATTTATAGGTGTAAGCGTGTGATTAGGTGTAAAGCACAAAACACTTCTTAATAAAACATTATATCAAAGATTAATCAAATTGAATCAATTCAAAGCAATAATCAATTGAAAGAGTCATATTGTTCTCTATCCTCAAGATTTATTAAATCAAAATGGCTCTCAGATCGTGAGTGCACTATGATTGTTAAAATGACAATTGAAAGAACGAGATGGATACTAAGACAATGATATGGAATTGAATATGACAATATTAGAAGATAAATGAATTAAACTAAGCATGGATTGACATGAAACAAATAATTGCAGCCATGATATTGAAACTTGATTGCTGGATATTGGATGCTTGAATGCTTGATGCTTGGGTGCTTGAATTCCTACAGAGTAAGAGTGTATAAACTTGATTATCTGGATCTTTTTCTTGGTTCAATGAGGCTGTATTTATAGAATTCCTGGCTGTAGAAATGCACAGGGAAGGTATTGAGAGGCTTGGATTCAATCTGAAGGATTGAATGGTGAAAGATGGAGGAGATTGAGAGAATTTTGGTGATTGTCTCTACCCATGAAAACACCAGGCAAGAGAAGAGGAAGGATTGATGGAGGAGGATTGAGAGATCAAATTCCAAATTTGTCTCCAATTTGTCTCCAAAACTTCCCGTGAAGTTTCAATCAATTAATTTTGACAGATTTTAGATATGATTTAGACATAAGATATCTAATTCATTTTTGAGAGAATATAGATGGAATATTCTTTGTGCTTTAATTCAAATATTTTTGATTTATTTAAATTAGCAAAAGAGGGACAATAATTTAATAAAACGAACTATAGGATAGTTGTTCATTAAATTAAACAGAAGAATAATGGTAATTAATTAATAAAGTATTTTGTCTTTATTTAATTAATTTAAGATCGATGTGATAGATTGAAATAGGGATTTGGTAATTAAATCAAACAAAGTATTTAATTTTTTTTATTTAATTAAGATGAATTTAAATGTGATGTGAATGTGAACTATATAAATAAATATTTCTATTTATTCAATAGTAGAGGAAATTAGGATAATTAATCAAATAATTTGTATTTAATTAATCGGATGCTCCAGACCAATTTTAGGTGTATACATTTTGCCCCTCTTTGAAGTGACATGTTTATGCATTGCTTCGAAGAAAATTTTGCTGCTACTGCTAGGATCAATGAAAAAGAAAAATAATTCCATATTCCCGAGACATGCCCGAGACATTGATTTTCAGATGATTGATAATATGCCCCCTTGGGAGA
Organism: Sequoiadendron giganteum; assembly: GCA_007115665.2. Lineage (NCBI taxonomy): Eukaryota > Viridiplantae > Streptophyta > Pinopsida > Cupressales > Cupressaceae > Sequoiadendron > Sequoiadendron giganteum. Next base: position 1,629,067 of record CM021108.1, on the reverse strand, counting down.
TAAATTAATGATTTGATGATTTTTTAGAATTTTTTCGAATTTTTATGATTTTCTGATGATTTGATAATGATATGATGAAGAAATAATTTATCTCCCGACAAAAATGATGAAGAAATCTAGCCCGCAGATGAGTTTTAATTAATTTCCTAGATAAAATTAATCAAAAGATAATAAAACCCACCCAAAATACCTTTTCAAAAATTATATATAGTGCAAAAAGGTCATTTTCCAATTCATTTTCACTATTTGATTTTAAAAACCTTTGTGATAAAGACTTTTCTGCCAGCTGGAGCAAGATGCCTATCCCCTACCACACTCACCGTTTCGAGCGCGTTCGATGTCACCAATGGTTGGCCGCATATGGACCTCCGGTATGTACCCCTTGACCTCCTCGTAATTCATGAATTTTTGTTTTTTTATGCATTTATTGCTTTCCACATTTTTTAGTCTGTTTTAGTGCTTTCAAGCCGTGCTGTAGCGCTTACACTCCGGTATAGCGCTTCCAGTAAGTAGTTTAGCGTTTGCATTAAAAACTCTAGCACTTCCATAGGGTAATGTAGTGCTTTCATTGATATATTGCTTAGGAGTTGAATTTTACCGCTTTGGTGCTGGATTTTAGTGCTTTGATTCGGTGGATTAGCGCTTTCATGGTCTGTTCTAGTGCTTCTGGTAAAGCAGTGCTTCGACGAATTGTTGTAGCGCTTGGATGTGGATTAGTAGCGCTTCAGATGCCTATTTTAGCACATCAAAGTGATAAAATAGCGCTTTGGAGATTTATCGCTTTGGATCCTTGATTTAGCACTTTCAACTGATGAAGTAGCGCTTCTAGGTTTTAGTGCTTTGGAAGCCTGTTTTAGCGCTTCCATGTCAAAATTGAAGATTGTGACTTAGTGAACCCTTGATTTCGTCACTTTTGATCATGTCCATTCTTCAGATTGGTATGATTGACAGTCTAAATTCTTGATGTTGGATTGTGATGATTTCAATAAGACTAGTTCTCATGATAGGCGAGATAAAACCCTATTTATGATGATCCTCATGATAGGCGAGGAGATGATTCAATATCCGATAAATCTCATGATAGGTGAGATTAGATATTGTTTGATGAACCTCATGATAGGTGAGGTTTGTTGATGTTTGCCCATGAATTTTGATCGAAAATTCATACCAGAATTTTGGAATAGACTTGATAGTAGGATGACTTTTTGATTTCTTGACATAGTTCACTGATTGTGGATTTTTGTTATGATGATACGAGGATTTGGGTACTCTCCAGATGCAAGAGAGGTTTCCATGGATGATAGACTTGATACCTCATTTGACACCAGATGAGCTTCAGGTGATAGGCCAATGTGGCTTGACCAGTTTGCTCGATATGCCCCAGATTAGGATTAATTGGGGTCTGTTGACTGCATTGGCTGAGAGGTGGCATAGTGACCACAATACCTTTCACCTACCCACTAGCAAGATGACGGTCACACCAGAGAACGTGTGGTGGATTCTGCGTATTCCATTTATGGGGGAGATCATAGTATACGATTCTCATGGGACCAATGGTAGAGATACTCTTCGCAGAGTATTTCAAGATCAGGATAATACGGGTTTGAGCGTTCGGTGGAGGAGGATCACTGATTCTTACGCGACACTTCCAATAGTGCTTGCTGGTTTCATTGGAGGTTTCCTTTGCCCTGATCACAGGTCAAAGGGATTCCTCATTGGCTGGGGCAGGACTCTTGAGAGCATGATGGTACACGGTATCAGATATGTGTGGGGGATGTGCATGTTGGCACATTTATATCATGATCTTCATTCAGTTGTATACCTCAGAGCACAGAGTTTATCAACAGGGATGACCCTGTTACGGGTGTGGGCATGGGAGCATTTTTCTATTGCTCGGCCATTTCCAGTGGCAGATAGACCAGCCAGTAGACCTTACGTGTTCAGATACAGAGGTCGGTTCACACAGGCCTGGATGGGCAAGTTAGAGCACTAGAGGCGGGTCTTCGATGATACAGAGACAGTTACCTGGTGTTTGTACCTCGACTATGAGCAGTGGGATGAGGATGATGTAGTATTGGGATTTCTCTGTGATTCCATGTATCTCATTGGCCGGACACCATTTGTTCTAGAGCGATTCCTATTGCATCGAGTATACTGATAGTACGACATTGTGCAGTGTATGCCACAAGGGGTTGCCCACTATGCTAGGCGGCGGATGGATATTCCTAATTGGGGGCCCTATTTGTCATATGATGCATTAGTGGAGGGATATAGGGCATTGCAGCCATCACCCTGGGACATGCGCCGAGATATTACAGAGGCATTGATCACTGAGGAGTATGTGACATTCATGGCCTGGGTTCCACATCCTCGCATCACTATCCCAGATGAGCCAACACCATTTCCAGTAGAGGATGATGTGGCAGAGGGCTCCATAGAAAGTGAGGGTGATACTCTGATAGGTAGTAGCACAAAGAGTAGCAGTGATGACAGTGATGGTGGCAGTGGAGGAGATAGAGGGGCAGGGCCAACCATTAGCAGTGTGCCATCATCCAGCAAGCCTTGTAAGAGACGAGCAGTGACAGTGCCACCTGTGGATCAGCAGAGACAGATTGCAGTGTTGTAGACACAGGTGCAGACACTATAGGGGCAGTTGGTACAGGCTCGGGGTTTGCTTGTTCAGACCTAGACTCAGATGTAGGCCCAGGCATAGGCTCATGCTCAGGTTTTATCGTAGGTGCAGGGACAGTTGGCCGCTGTACAGACACAAGTGGCCACCTTGACAGTTGAGTGAGACAGTGCTTGGCAGATTGCCGAGAGGGCACAAGAGACAGCGGAGACTCTCCAGAGAGTGGCCGATGGCACCTCCATAGGAGATTATATGAGAGAGGTTTTGCGGGCCGGCTGAGAGGCAGATTTTTACAGAGGCAGGTATCATGATGCAGTGCATGTTGAGCGCCAATTCAGCTATGCTCCGTTGAGATCCGAGCGGACACACATGCGGACAGTCAGTGAAGGGGTGAAACAACCTCCACGCAGAAATCCCTGAGATCTTGGTTCCTCTGGGGGTGGTGGTGGTATAGGTCCTGTTGGGCCCGCACACTTAGGCAGTAGTAGATCGTAGATGATATTGTGATGATGTATATTTATTCCAGACTTCATTGTATACTTGACACTTTGATATATATATATGAGATGCAGTTGATGTGATATGATTATGGTTTATGATTTCTATGTGATGGATGCATTTATTATGTGATGTTCTATATGGATGATCTTATTTTAAATGTGATGATGCAATGATAAATGTATATGTAGAACATATGATACATGGATGTATGAGTGATGTAAATGTATGGATGGATGGATAAATGCATTTTATATTTAAATGTGATGATGAGAAAAATGATGATCTTATGATTGATGATAATGGATGGATGTAACGATAATAATGACATCACTTGTATTTATTTCATATATGTGATAAAATGTATGGATGGTAAAAATGAACATAATGTACCTATGGCATAATTTAATTCATATTTATTTGATGTATGATGAAATGGATAAATGATGAAATGATGAAACTAAATGATGAGATTATGAAATGGTGAGATGATGATTCCTACATGTTTTTGATGATTTTTAGATTTATGTCAAGTATACTCAGTCTGATTTGTAGATTAGATAATCATTTATTGGAACCTTTTATGCAATAAGTACTCTGCAGATAATGAACATGATGAATGCAATCTAATTTTAACATGCAACTATATGTAAAACAATTGTCATTTTGACAATATCTTTGTGCTTTTTGTCATCATAGAGCTTATTGGATGTTGAAAGTGAATACAAGCATTAATGGTATATGTTAGACCAATGACGACCTGAGTACCTCTTTCATGATTTTTGATATTGCAAGCGAACACAAGCATCTAGGTATGATTTAACTGAGATGACCTGAGCATTCATTGCGTAAATAGACAATGGTTAATCATTTCAATGTGTGAATTCTGAATGTCATCGGTGATACATTTGCATAGCACATCCCTTGACAATCCATACATTTATATGATTATCTTATAGATAACAGATAATAAAACATCATTCTTCTTCCTTGTTCCTCTAGTTCAATACATCATTGAGTTACTCCAAAGAAATGATAATCAAAAGTTAATTTATCCATTATTTACTTAGAGTGTTTCATTCATTATTCAGATTTTAGATCATCCATCCTGATTTTGTGATGTTTTTGGATTTTTGAGATTTTGGACCAAAAGAGCTAACCTAGTAACCTATCTTACGGGGTCTCGGGGGCTGATCAAAGATTAGCCTTACCTACGTTACACACGTAGAGACTACGTAGTTCGACTAACATAGACCTATGTTTTTTTTTTATGTTAATTCTTCAGACTTACATTTTTGACATGTTTTTGGATTTTCGATAATGATACAGATGGTTGATGTCTTTCTGATGATGATTGATGTTGCGCTTTGATCTTTGTTTTCATTTTTCTGCTATACTGTTGTTCGCCCTTTGGTGAAATCGATGTTTTTGTTGCCCCTAGTGATATCCAGATGTTGCCCCCAAGCTTTGGAGTGATACTTGACTATTTGAAAATGATTTTGATATGGATGAAAAGATGGCAATACTACTTGACATGTTATGGAACGGTACTAACTGCTAGATTAATGATCCTGATATGTATCGAAATAGATGGGAAAGCTGATCTTAGAATCACATACGATACTTGTTTCTAGGTTTTCATCATATGCTTTGATTACACTCTTCGTTTTTTTGTATTTTTCTCATTTTTCTTTCTTTTTGTAGTTTTCTATTTTATTTATTATTTTTTTGTTTTGTGTTGCCAAAATGCCTATTTGCCAGGTTTTCATCAAGGAAACAATTTTTTAGAAGTTTGACCTGTGCACTAGGAGATTCAAGCATAGAATTTTCGAAGATGAATACTGTTGATAGGTTCATCAAACAAATCCCCTTCTAACGTTGATAGCTGATATGCTCCTAATCCATACACTGATATGACGACAAAGGGACCAAGCCAGTTAGGCTCAAATTTTCCTTTCTTCTCTCTGTCTTGTTGATTCCTAGGGTTTTCTTTTAGTACCAAGTCACCAACTTGAAAGACCCTTGGCTTTACCCTGTGGTTGTAACTTCTTGACATCCTTTGTTGATAAGCCGTTAGATGGTTAACAACTTGTTGACGACACTCATCCAACAACTCCAGTTCCTGCAGTCTAGAGACCCTATAGTCTTCATCTGAAATGATACCTCTAAGTGATACACGAAGGGATGGAATCTCAACTTCAATGGGCAATATGGCTTCTAACCCATATATGAAGGCATATTTTGTAGCTCTCGTTGGTGTTTTGATACTTGTTCTATAGGCCCATAGTGCAGGATTGAGTTGAACATGCCAATCACGTCCAACATCTTTAACCGTCTTTTTGAGAATTTTGAGTATTGTCTTGTTTGAGGCCTTTGCCTGACCATTCCCTTGAGGATAGTACGGTGTTGAAAACCGATGTTGGGTATGAAATTTATCACATAGTTCTTGGACATCTTGATTCTTGAAAGGTCGTCCATTATCAGTGATAATGGATTGATGGACTCCATACTAACATATGATGTAGTTTAAAATGAAAGAGGAAATCTGCTTCCCAATGATGGTAGTAAGAGGGACTGCTTCAATCCATTTAGTGAAATATTCTGCAGCCGTTATAATGAACTTGTGTCCATTAGATGAAGATGGATTTATTTTTCCTACTAGATCTAGGCCCCATTGACAAAAAGGCCATGCCGATGTGAAGGGATGCAGTTCTTGTGCTAGTGCATGAATCAAATTGTTGTGAATTTGACACTTTTGGCATTTCTTAACAAACTGATAGGATTCTTTCTCCATGCATGGCCAATAATATCTCAAACGGAGGAGTTTCTTAGCTAGAGTTATCCCACTTGAGTGAGTACCACAAACACCCTTGTGAAACTCTCGTAGGGCCATTTCAGACTCGTTGTGTTCTAGACATCGGAGTAAAGTACCATCAAGACCTCGATGATAAAGTATGTCGTGCGGATTGGCGGATGAAGTTTCATTTTTGGTTCAGGGATAGATTAGGAGGAAGGACATTATTTTTCAAGTAGGCATAGATTGTTTCATAGATGGAGGTTTCAATAGTTTCTATATGGCAGATAGTAGTGGATTCTAGATTATTATGGGAAGGACCTAATACTTGTTCTACCATAAACTCATAATAAACACGTTACTCAGGCAATTGTAGTAATGAAGCAATTGTAGCCATAGCGTCCGCAACTTTGTTCTCAACTCTTGGAATTTGATCAAACTTGATGCTGACAAAGGATTGTTTCAGATTATCTATTTGTTGCTTGTAGGGCATCAACTTTTCATCTTTTTTTTTATATTAATCATTTACTTGATAAATAACTAGTTGAGAATCCCCATATACCTGTAAGTCTGTGATTTTCCACTGAATTGCTGTTTTGACCCCAATGATTAATGCTTCATATTATGCCACATTATTTGTACATTGGAACATTAATCGATATGATTTTGGAATGGTGTGTCCTTGTGGAGAGATGAATAAGATTCCTGCTCCTGATCCTTGCTGTGTATATGATCCGTCAAAATATAATACCCATTGTTGGGGCATTACTGTCAGAATATCTGCATCTGGAAACTCCATTGTCATTGGTCGATCATCTGGTAGAGGAGCCTTGGCTAATTTTTCAACAATTACCTGTCCCTTGATTGCCTTTCTCTCTACATAATGAATGTCAAATTCACTTAATAGCATGACCCACTTTTCTAGTCTACCTGTTAGGGCAGCTTTACTGAGTAGATACTTTACAGGATCGATCTTTGCTATTAACTTGATTGTATGAGTTAACATGTAGCATCTCAGCTGTTGAGTAGAAAATACTACCATCAAGCAAGATTTCTCTATGAAATTTTAATTGATTTCATATCCATTCAATGTCTGGCTGATATAGTAGATAGCATGTTCTTTTCCTTCATTATCCTCTTGCGCTAAAAGTGCCCCCAATGAGATATCTATCATAGCAATGTACAATATGAGTGGCCTTCCTTCTGTTGGTGGCATGGGAATGGGTGGTGACATTAGATACTATTTGATTTGATTGAATGTTGTTTCACACCCCTCATCCCATTTGAAAACTATATTCTTATGCAATAGATGATTAAAAGGATGACTTTTATCCGCTAGCTGAGAGATGAATCTTCTGATCGATTGGAGCCTTCCCTGTAGTGATCTGAGTTGACTTATATTCCTACGAGGTGGCATCTCCATAATTTCTTTGACTTTTTCCGGATCCACCTCAATACCTTTTTTTGAGACAATGTACCCTAATAGTTTTGCTGATGTGACCCCGAAGACACATTTCTTGGGGTTTAACCTGACATTGAATTTCTCCATCCGTGTGAAGATTTTGTCTAAGATTTGCAGATGTCCTTCCCTTGTACTATATTTGGCCAAGATGTCATCTACATAATCCTCCATGAAGGTGTGCATCATATCATGGAATATTGTCGTCATTGCTCTTTGATAAGTGGCTCCTGCGTTCTTTAGACCAAATGGCATGACATTCCAGCAGAATGTTCCCCATGGACATGTAAAAGCTGTCTTTTCTTGATCTTCTGGTGCTATTTTTATTTGATTGTACCTAGAGAAACCATCCATGATTGATAACATGGCATTCCCTAGCATCGAGTCCACGATGATGTCTATGTTTGGTAGTGGAAAATCATCCTTCAGGAATTCTTTATTTAGGTCCTTGAAATTTGTACATATTCTGATACTATTGTCTGGCTTTGAAAAAGGTACAAGGTTCGATATCCATTCGGCATAGTCTATAGACCATATGAATCCAACATCCAATAATTTCTTTAGCTCTATCTTGACCATCAATGCGACGTGGGGATGCATTTTTCTCAATTTTTGCTGGACAGGCTTGATGCCTGCGGGCAAAGACAAGTGATGCATAAGTAGAGTTGAGTCTAAGCCTGGCATATCAAAATATGACCAAGCGAAGTTGATGCTTCTTTCTTTAAAGAATTGGATGAATTCTGGTCTATCTTGTCATGTAATGGATTTCGCCAGATGTAGGATTTTTGCCTTATCTTCAATGCCAATATTCACAGACTGTGTTGGTTCCACTAGGATTGATGATCGCTCATGATAGTGTTCCAGAAGAGTGTCAAATCTTCCATCCTTCAGTGCCTCAAAAAGGTTTTAACCGTTAGATGCGTTATTTTTACTTTTCCAGATCTAATGTTGCCATAGAATGGTTTTCACCATTAGATCTATTTTCCCTGTTGTTATTTTTGCAACTAGAAGATTTGACACCCTCCTGCCGAGTCGTGTTGTTATGAGTATTACAGACATAAGTAGTACCAGGGTCAACATGTCATAAGAGGTTTACGATGGCATCATCATTTGTAAATATTGGTATATTCAAAGGTTCGATAGGTTCCCAGTCAATGAGTCAGGATGGATTAATGGCATGAGGTTATCAGATTCATTCAAGGTGATGGATGTAAGGGTTTGGACAGCCATTTTGTCATAGTCATTTATTGGAAATTCGAGGTTCCTGATGGTACTTTCTTCAAGATCGTCTAGTCCACTCGAAGTCTGCTTGTCCCCACTAGAATCATCGATATTTAGTGACCCTTCCACGAGTGTTCTAGACCCAGAACCTTGGCCCTCCTCACGTGTAGGTGCATATTTTTGAATTACATCGACTTGAATATCAATGAAAAATAGATCGGAATACAATGCCCACTCATATTCATTTGAGTCTGTTTCAGAGCCATCCCTAAACTGAAGGATATTTTCTACAGTTGTCTTTGTTAGCTCCTTCTTGTCTTCTTCAGAGTATCCTAGTCCTAGCTTCTCTTTTGTGTGGAGAGTGAGGGGTGTAATAGGCTCTGTGATTCCATCCTTTCTTAATCCAATGGGTCCTTGTCCTTCATACCCTATGTTTTCTAAAATAGCTTTTCCTTTTCCATATTTATCGGTTTTGATGGCGACATTTTTTATACTGATATCTGATGTAGAGGGTTCCTCATCTTTGTATAGACAATCCAGGATTGCTTTTTTGCTTGTTTCATCCTCTATTGTACCCTTTTTGATAAACCTTTCGTCTAGAGCTATAACTGGTAATGATGTTTGAGACTTGATCATAGACGGTTGACCATATGTTCTAGGAGATGGCATTAATTATGATAGGTTAAGTGATTGCTCCATAGAATATGTTCCCATTCCTTTGTCCTTCAGTTGGACTTTCTCTTGGAACTTGTGTGATAAAGAAGTTTGTTGATCCGGTTTATCTATTGATTGAATTTCAACAGGACTTCTCTCTTTTTCTTTACCCTTCTTCTCTACCCATTTAGTAATGATGCTTGGACGTTGTTCGTCTTTGGATGATAATGCTTCCCTGTTGTGTGGTATGAAGGTATCTTGAGAGATCCTAAGGGTATCACAATGTTGAGGATGATTGTAATCAGTAGATATAGTCACCTCTTGTCCATTTATTGGGAACTTCAAACATTGATGATATGTCGAAGGTACAGCCTGCATTTCATGGATCCATGGTTGGCCTAAGAGAATGTTGTATGTTAATTCTTTCTCCAACACTTGACATGTGATATGTTTCATCATGGGCCCCACTGGATGGGTAGCACAATCAAGCCTTTAGACGATCTCTCTTCTTCATCATATGCTTTGATAGTCATTTTTCTGCGAGAATCAATAGCATCATTTGAATATCCTAGTGCACAGATTAACTTGAGAGTGAAAATATTCAGACCAGCTCCCCCATCTATTAAGACTTCAATATGGAGTGCAGTATTATGGGGATGGTTTAGCTAGATATCATCCTATTCGAAGAATGATAGACAATGTGGGGTAGTCAAATGTCCCACCATAGCTTGAAACTAACACACATCTAGATTATTTGGTACCGTAGTGGCAACTAAAGCTTGTTTGAGAACCTCCTTATGTGATGGTGATATTTTAAGGAGTTCTAGTATCGATATCTGAGCAGGAATGTTTTGCAGTTGATCGATGATGTTATAGTGAGACAGAGGTGGAACTGCGTGTGTAGACCCAACCCCTTTTAACATGACCTTGGCTTGCCCCCTAGTCATTACATTTACTGGTTGATGCTCTTGATGGTCTCTGATTTTTAAGACATTGATTTGATTATCAAAGTTTGATATGTTCAGGAGCAAGTCCAATGGAGTAGCGTTGTTGATTTTGTGTTCATCAATGTTGTGATGAACTATGTGATCAGTCTCTATTCCAGAGAGACAAAGAATTGTTGTGTCAAAGAAATGGTTGATATTCTTCCCTTTGTTGTTTGAAGATGATGATGCTCCTTTGTCATAGTTTGGAAAAGGGTCTTTGAAATCCGAGTGATTGTTATTGTTTTATGGTGTTTCCACATATGCTTTATTGTTGTCAATCAAATCTTGTATTGCATGTTTCAACTCCATACAATCGTTAGTTTTGTGACCTTTTTTATTATGAAAGTTGCAATAATCAACATCATTCCACCATGGTGATTTGACCTTAGGATCCTAGAATTGGGCTTCCCATGCAGTAATAAGGCCACTAGCGACTAGTTCTTTCATTGCCGATTCTATCGTTTGGCCTAAAGGTGTGAACCTTCACCGATTTGATGGTTTCTGATATGGTTGCTTCTTTACGATCTCGTTGTTTTGGATGATATTTGACTTGACAAGTTGATCATTGTTTTGATTCTTTGATGTAGATGTTGTCAAGTTAAAAACCGGTTTGACATTTGGGGAATCATTTGTTGTTTCGTTGATAGTTGTGTTGCGATTATTTTGCCAAAATTTCGGCTTATCACTGTTTGAGTATTGATTTGAGGAGTTACTTGTGTTGTTTGTTTTATCATTGAAATGTTTGATAACTCCTCTTTTGACTAATGCTTCCTCAATTTTAAGACCATTTTCGATGACTTTCTCGAACGTGGGAGGACATTGTAATTCCAGTCTATAACTCATTTCCTCCGTTAAGTTGTTAATAAATAACTCCATCTTTTCTTCTTCAAGAATGGATCTAGGATATCTAGCGAACAAGCGTCACCATCTTTGGAGAAAAGACAAGAACGTTTCTCCCTTGTTTTGTTTTAGATTGTAAAGATCCTTGATTGTAACATCGTGTTGGATGTTGAAGGAGTATTGAGAGATAAATCTGTTGACGAGTTCCTCAAAAGTTATGATATCGGGTTTTAACTTTGAAAACCACTCCATGCATGATCCTCCCAAAATCCTTGGGAATAGTCTCATTAAGTAAGTTTCCTCTTGGGAAAAATCAAGACTCATTGTTTTGAATTCTTTGATGTGATCAATTGGATCCGTTCTTCCATTATACTTATCATATTTTGGGATCTCATAGTGTCTAGGAAAAGGTATCAAGCCAACCATTGCGAAGAAAGGATAAGGAAAAATGTCCTGTATCGCATATCTTTTGGTAGTCCCTTTCATCATATCTTGTATTTGTTGTTGTAACGGTTGCATTTGAGATGTTAAAGCGGCAACTGGATCTATCGTTTGTGTAGGTTGCAAAATTTCAGTCTCACTTGTGCCAGGTGCTTCCTTCAGACAGTTTACATCGAAGTCCTTGGGAAGTTTGCACTTGATTTAGACAACATCAAAAGATACTTCTCCATATCTTGTTCTAGAATCTTTTCCATAAATATATGGAACTTGGGATCTTGTTGAGCTGCTTGGATATCCTCTGGAGTTATTTTGTTCTTATCATTTCAGTTTAGATTGTTCCAAGGATTTTCCTCTGCTATTGCTTGGGATTTTATGCTCTAAGAGTCTTTGTTTTTGGGACCTAGTGAAGATTGGCATATAAAATTTTACCCTTTTTTCCGAAATGTTGATCTTATTTGCTGGAAAATGTCAATTTGAACTTTTAACAAAGTCAAATAAGATGACTAATCTTATTGATTTGGCTATGTTAAAAATTTGATTACTATACTTAGTTTCGTGATGAAGGATGATAGTATCCTGATGATGAAACTTCAGTGTAATAATCTATTGTGTATTTGATTTTGACACTTCTGATTTGCAAGATCTTGTTTCAGTTGATAAGATTGGAAGTTTGTATAAACCTATCTGTTTTCGGTCTCTAGACAGTGATTCTGATGAAAAGAAACTTGGTTCTGATGAAGACTGTGGATAAAATGACAGACTGATTGACTGGTAAAAATTTTGAACTCTTTGTTTTGAAAGCGCTAAAATAGAGGACAGAAGCGCTATTTCACAGAAGCGTTAGAACAGAGTTCCGAAGCACTGAAACAGGTGACAGAAGCACTATCTTGACAGAAGCGTTAAACAGTGCACAATAGCGCTACAAAAATTGATAGAAGCGCTACTTTACAGAAGCGCTGAAACAGTGTATGGAAACGTTGTATATTTTGATGGAAGCGCTATTTTGACAAAAGCACTGAAACAGTGCATGAAAGCGCTGTAAAATTTTATGGAAGCATTGTTGTAATGAAAGCACTAAAATATAGACTGTAAGCATTGAAATAGTGCCCAAAAGTGCTATTTCAGAAGCGCTAAAATAGTGACCAAAAGCGCTGAAATAGGTTTCCAGAATGCTAAAAAAAAATAGGATTTTAAGACTCTATTGTAAAATCTGATTTGGCCTTTTGGCATACTGTATCAGGGATTGTGGAAGATAAGAAGGATGTATGCGTTGACTACGGTTGTGATACTGAGTGAGAGCCCTTCTTTGAAATAAGGCTCGTGAATAGAGTGGTTCTACCATGTAATCTAATGTGTGACCCCTAGCAAAATCATGATATCTGTGGATGAATGTTCGATGTTGTAAAAAGAGTTTTCGATTTTGATATAGGAAACCCTGTTTTCTCAATTTATTTCTACAACCGAGAGGTTTCTTGGGTTTTGTGACTTTGATTTTTCTCTTGAGAAATGTGGTGGACTTCCACTTTCGAAGCGTGGGGTTTTCTGATCTAACTTGACTTTGTTGTTTTCAGGATGATCTTAAATATGATTTTAACGAATTTGTGAAAACACAGCAAGCAATTGTGAATATTTTTAACTGAATAGATCGTGTATGTTCAAGAATCACGAATGATTCTTATTGATTTTGACGGGTTGTTTTGAAAATTGTACACAAATCAAACAGACTCACACTTAAGGACAAGTATGTCATCATTATACTCATAGCCCACATCTTGAATTACGTTGACTCACACAGCCGTGTCACCCCTAGAGGGCGCCCATGTTTTTGTAAATTCCAGGTGCGTACTCAAAGTGACAAATGTGGATACCGAATCCCTTGAGCAAGCGGTCCTTGGTAATTATATAGTGAGTGTCTTGGGGGCATATTCTTCCCTCCCCTTGCACTATGAGTATGACAATGTATGGATACTAACTCGGCGAGAAACTACTCTATGGTTCGTAGATAGGGTTTCTGTGTGGTGCGGCAAATAGATAAATTCCCTCAGGAGACCTCCCAATCTTTAGAACAAAGATTTTGGGGATGGTTATCTTTCTCACTACCGTCAAGTTGGACTTTCATCAACAACTTGCATTTTTATTATAGTGGGTTAGAAAACCTGGCTTTGGTTGTTCCCACTTAGGTTGTTCCCGTAGGGTGAGTACTTTTTCCCACTATGGCAGGCCTGCCTAAGGATTTAATAAAGCATAAATGACATGAAGTAAAATTGAATCTGGCACTTTGGTCACCCAGTTAAGGGGAGAGCATAAGCCTAATCACCACAAGCACAACATATAAGTTTGTCTTGTTTTAAGCCCAAAAAGAAATTTTCTAATCTAAGTGAAGGTGTTGCTTCACAGAAATCATGTTGTTCTTTTTTTTTACTTGTACTATAAAAATGCGGTGACTATCCTAGGATTGATAAATTTTCTTTTAGAAAAAAAACAAGTGACTACCCTAGGATTGATAAATTTTAGAAAATATGAAGTGACTATCCTAGGATTGATAATTTTTAGTCCAACTGTGAAAAAAATTAAAATCTAGCCGCGGCCGCGTCTGATCCAGACTGATTTTACAAAAGCGCTGAAATATTACACCGAAGCACTAAAACAATTACCCGATGCGCTAAAACTCGAAAGCGCCGAAATAGGACACCGAAGCACTGAAGTTTTCCATGGAAATGCTAAATCACCAATGCGTTGAAATAGTTGACAGAAGCGCTAAAGTTGAAAGCGCTGAAAATTTTGACAGAAGCGCTATAGTAACATGGAGGTGCCGAAACAGAGGATGGAAGCGCTGTAGTTTGCCACAGAAGCGCTATAGTTTTTGACGAAAGTGCTAAAATAAAATACATCGTGAACCTGCGTGACACTTTCCAAAAAAATTGTAAAATTGGGGTTAATGCCCCACGGTGGGCGCCAAATTGTAAGCGTGTGATTAGGTGTAAAGCACAAAACACTTCTGAATAAGACATTATATCAAAGATTAATCAAATTGAATCAATTCAAAGCAATAATCAATTGAAAGCATCATATTGTTCTCTATCCTCAAGATTTATTAAAACAAAATGGCTCTCAGATCGTGAGTGCACTATGATTGTTAAAATGACAATTGAAAGAACGAGATGGATACTAAGACAATGATATGGAATTGAATATGACAATATTAGAAGATAAATGAATTAAACTAAGCATGGATTGACATGAAACAAATAATTGCAGCCATGATATTGAAACTTGATTGTTGGATATTGGATGCTTGAATGCTTGATGCTTGGGTGCTTGAATTCCTGCAGAGTAAGAGTGTATAAACTTGATTATCTGGATCTTTTTCTTGGTTCAATGAGGTTGTATTTATAGAATTCTTGGATTTAGAAATGCACATGGAAGGTATTGAGAGGCTTGGATTCAATATGAAGGATTGAATGGTGAAAGATGGAGGAGATTGAGAGAATTTTGGTGATTGTCTCTACCCATGAAAACACCAGGCAAGAGAAGAGGAAGGATTGATGGAGGAGGATTGAGAGATCAAATTCCAAATTTGTCTCCAATTTGTTTCCAAAACTTCCCATGAAGTTTCAATCAATTAATTTTGACATATTTTAGACATGATTTAGACATAGGATATCTAATTCATTTTTGAGAGAATATAGATGGAATATTCTTTGTGCTTTAATTCAAATATTTTTGATTTATTTAAATTAGCAAAAGAGGGACAAATAATTTAATAAAACGAACTATAGGATAGTTGTTCATTAAATTAAACAGAAGAATAATGGTAATTAATTAATAAAGTGTTTTGTCTTTATTTAATTAATTTAAGATTGATGTGATAGATCGAAATAGGGATTTGGTAATTAAATCAAACAAAGTATTTAATTTTGTTTATTTAACTAAGATGAATTTAAATGTGACGTGAATGTGAACTATATAAATAAATATTTCTATTTATTCAATAGTAGAGGAAATTAGGATAATTAATCAAATAATTTGTATTTAATTAATTAGATGCTCCAGACCAATTTTAGGTGTATACAATATGCAAGAGCTTATATGATTCGATGGCTAAGATTAAAAGTCAATTATGTTATGTGTATGGCTAGGATTAAAATTTGATTTTAGTGCCTATGACGCATATTAAGTGGGTTAAGACATGAGGCTAAAATTAGGATGTGAGGGAATCAGTGGGATTCTTTTATTTATTTTGGAGAGAAAAGATGCCTATGACGTACAATGAATGGGGCTAAAAATAGGATGTGAGTGGGAATCTCATAATTTAAATAATAAAATTATTTAAATTGTGTGTGCATAGCCATGTGACACATGTTGCAATGTGGTAATAAGTGATGTTGATTCAAATATTTAATTTGAATTATTTTGAGACATGCGAAGGGGAATTAATTAAATAAATGTGATTTATTTAATTAATTGGGAAGGTGATTAAGTGGAATAAATGAGATAAGTGGGATAATGTAATGACCTAGAGTAAAATATTACAAGATGTCTTACAAGGTCATGGATCAACTAGGTAATGTTAGGACATGGATAGTTTTGGGTGTCTACACTTTCTTTATCACATTTTCTATATCGTGGCTATTCTGGCTATCCATGGGTGTGGGAACATTGAAACATGGGTTTGACTATGGAAAGCCCCAAAACAACCCCAATATTTTTCCCCATTCTACTATGTGTAGGTGATCCATTTCGTGTGGAGCTTGTGGGAGGCTGGACCTATCGTGAGTTGTGCTTCTACCACCTTTGTTCTTATCAACCTCTATTTAACAAGTTAAAGTATTCTTCTTGTTCTTCTAGTTATTTATTCATTTCCATTTTCTCGTTGTTGCTTGAAACTCCATTTATCAAGTAGATTAGTGGATTCTTGTCAGTTTAAATTGTACTTAGTGTTCTTTGTCCGTACGGATTCCAACGCCCAACTGAGATGCCAACACGCCATGCTATCATCCATCTTCTACATTGGAGTCTTTTGGAAGGAAACTGTCGAGGTTACAATTTAGACTCAGGAATTTACTCACTATGTTCCCTAAACTTGAAAAATGGATAGTGGCGATTGTCCTTTCTTTTCACCCTCCTAAAATGGTAAACTTACCTTAAACAATCCTTAACGTGAGGTAGATCAGGATAGCTTATTGTTCTAGACCCTCCTATGACCTAGGGTCCTAAGTGGTTGGCCCCCCTCCTCTACATTTTGGTGAACCCAATGTGAATCATTCCAGTTCTATTTGGTAGTGCTTAAAGACTCTTCCCTTGTATTTAGGAGCATTGTGGGTGTGTGCATTGCAGGGCGTTTATCCTTGCAACCCAACCTATGACCCCTAGTGGCATAGCTTGAAGGATCCCTAAGTGTTGTGAAGTGAAAGCTTGAGTAGGTCACTATCTAATTGTGAAACCCTTAGGGGATCCTACAAAATTTTTGTTTGGTGTACGTAAATATGGCTTCCTTCTTGCATCTACCTATCCCATATGCACAACTTGCAAGCGAATCTCCTGCTACAAAATTTACCTTGTAGGTTTTACCGATGAACACTAATAGAGAGCCATCTCCTTTGTATATTCCCACACATATCAATGGGAATATTATAATTGGTGTTCTCGTTGACCCTACATGTCGGCTGAATGTCATCACAAAGGAGATCATGTTCATAATTTTTTTACATAAGGATTGATATGATGAGTCTAGAAGCACTATACATACACACGATGGGATTTCCATCCCTCCCATTGGTTCTATCACCTTGTTAGTCTTGGTTGGGCCCAATACTATGAATGCACTCTTTGCTATTATCCTAGGGTTTGAGTTCAAAGTAAAACTAGGCATTCCCTACCTAGTTTCCATGAATCAAGTTTCCTCGGTAATCCATAAGTGCTTAAAATTTTGTCATGAGGGTTTTGTGCATGTAGTCCATGACACTAGTTACAAACTAATGATTGTGTGTGGGGGTTACTCACTTGATCACTTCTAGCCTGCCCCTATTGGTATGCTCCCCCCAAGACGAACCTATCGTATTGAACTTATGTGAAGTACAAGAATGGGGGAATAACACCAAAGGTGACCTACCCTCCTTCTCCTAGGTTATTTCACATAAGGCTTCCATGATGGCACAACATGAGGCTGCCTCTATCACTAAAAAAATAAGTTTTCTCAAAACCCTTCTTCCTCCTTTGTTGTCCCACCTGTTGCTTTCTCTCACCCTAATGTGGTGCCATTGACTTTCGCCCCTACACGTCTCTTAGGACTTGTTCACATTTGAACTTCCTATCTTACCCATGGTGCCTTGACCCATTTTGTATGGTAAGGGGAAGGGTACCCATGGAGCATCTTCTATGTCTCAGCCTCCATGACCTCCTATTGCTCCTACGTCTAAGGTAGTGAATGGGAAGAGGCCCACCAATGAGGTGCTCGAGCATGCTCCCTTTGCTGTTGTTGCATCTTCTTCTCGATATCTTCCTCTTTGTTCCCATCTGAGAGTCACTCTCTCTGTCAAAAATAGCTATGATGGATACTCGAATGGCTAAACAAGAGTCTTTCATCCCTTCTCAGGCTACAATCTCTAGCTCCCAGAGCTATAGAAACTGCCTTGCACATGAGTACAAGCATTAGAGGAAGGATCTAGCTACTAATCATGCCGCCTTGTAGAAAAAGGAAGGGGAACCAACAACACCCGCTTTGGCATCTTCTATTGTGTCCTCCCCTAAAGCCCCTTCTACTTTAGTTCCCTTCACCCCAGTCTTGCTTTTGGCTCCCATGCGAGCATGAACAATCCTCACCTAAAGAGGGTGTAGATATTCATTGCTCCTTCGACTGAGCCTCCCCTTCTAATGCCCCTTTTGGACATCCCACCTTTTTCAAAACTTGTGGATATGTCGAACACCTTGGTGGTGTCCACTGTAGTTTTCTCCTCTTCCTCCTTTCCTTCTACTTCATTTTTGGAAATCTCACATCCTCTGATGAAGCGAAATATAGAGGATGATCTCGCTTGCAATGGGGGTTGAAATAAGGGCTCACCTTCTTTGAAGGTTGGTTTTGTGTTGGCTTGCATCGTCCTAGTGATAGAGGTAACACCAACATCCTCAGAGTTTGTTGATGCTCCTGAATCTTTCGATGAGGCTGGAAATGGATCTTGGGAACCTCATCCATCGCCTGTTGATTTGAAACATGACACTCCTATAAAGTGTATGTTCAACTTTTTAGACGATGTCCCAGCTTTTTCAGCTATCTTTGTGAGATCACTGATGCTTACCTCACAAGAACTAAATGGAGAAGACCTCGAAGGCCTTCTTCCTTGCCTCTTATTGTTGGAGGGTCGAAGGGTACCCCCTTGATATTCTACCCTTGCAAGATCATCCGCCCTCCCCTTATGATGATTTAGATTGGGAGAATGATGACCTCTTGATTGATGAGGACTAGAGGGTGTCTCTTCTTTATCTGTAAATTAGATTGTGTGTATGTGTGTTGTGTTCCCCCATGCTTGTTTTATATGTTCATAGATGACTCTTGTCACCCTTGTAGGTGCTTGGATACATGAGTGTTTTTGTGTTTTAAAACTTCTTCTATTTCTCACATCATACTTCTCTTTGTCATGCCTTAATTTTTGACAAATAGGAACGATGCAGAGCGTTGGGGGCATTTAAGCCTCACATCCATGTTGACCCAATGTTTTTTATTTTCACTTTTTTTAATGTGCCTTTCTTCACATGGTATGATACAGTAGGGGGTTGATGATAGTTCATTTATATATTATTATATTATATCTATTTATATTTATGAGTAGTTTTGACCCCGAAATATCAGATCCCTTTGTCTCTTGTTCATTATGTCATTATTTGTCTTGTCTCTTCATCTTTGCTTTTCTTGCTTTGTGATGTTGTGGTGCCTATGTTTTGTACCTCACGTGCATAATTACATACCACAATTACATCTTGCCATGTTGTGTGGGCCACAACATCACTTTCATTCTTTCTTTTCTCTCCTTAGGATGTCACGTGATTTTAAGTTTGGCACACACCATCCTAAGGGGGTTCTCATACTATTTCAATTTTTAGAAGATGTATTCAATGGCCAACAAATCCATTGATGAAAATCCTTTATTTTTCAAAAATCACATTCTTCAACATGGATCCCTAGATGAATTTTTCTTTCATCTCAGATTTGTAATATAGAATCCAAACTTTCCCTTGCGAGGGAACATTCTTTCTTTCAAATTCCTTGATGTAATGAATCTTTCAGAAGGAATTCATGATGCTAGAATCATTGGCGAATTTTTTTATTTTTTTTCAAAAATGTTATCACTTTCAAGTTAAGCATCCCTGGAGCGGAACCCTTTTCTTTTGAAGGGTTCTTGAGGGACCCCTTTGAAAGCTCTTCCTTCAATTGTTGAATGTCTGCTTGTTTTCCTGTGTGGCTTTTTTTTTTCATCTAACATGTTTTGTCTATGGATTAACATGTTGCTTTGCACGTGTGCCTATGAAGCTGCTCTTTACTTAGTCTCTGTGAAGCCTCTTACATTTGGCTTCCTTTAGGACTGAGCACATAGGGGGTGCCTCCTTTGCAAGTCCAAGGACTTGTGAGGCACTTACATCCTTCGAGATCTCTTTGTTCTTCTCTATAATTTTGCAAACCTGCAAAGCCTCTTTGTTCAACTATTGTAGGTCTACGGGCCTGCGACACATTTGTTCAACTCTCCTTGGGTTTGAGGACCTGTAGAGCCAACTTCTCTTCCTATGCTTTCGGGTGGGTCAAATTATAGTCTACTTCCTTGATGATTAAGGTATACTCTCTTTGAACTCTTTTGATCTACTTTACCTTGCATTTGGTAGAACATATGCTTGCTAAAGTGGGGGGAAAATGTAATGGAGTGAATTTGAACCCCTTGCAAATTCCCCATCTACATCCCATCAACTTAGAAAAATTAAACCTAATGATGATTTTCCACTTCATCCATTTTTCTTCTACCCACTTAGCAGCTATCTATAGTGTTGGTGGGGGAATTTTCATTGGGGATGCTAGCGCAGTGCATGAACGTCTATGCGGTGCATTGTCATCTTGACATGATTCCCACATTTGGAATTTTTAGATGTGTTACACTTATTCATTGGCGATAAAGAGTAATGCCCTTGAGTGACCTTGAATGATTCTTTTGGGCCTTTATCCATGCTAAAACATCTCATTCTTCATTCATTTGATCCTCTACACACTTCTACATGTTTTTCTCAATCACACTTGCTTCTCCACACTCCATTTTCACAACATTCTCCATTTTTGAAGATCCAATGCGTTACTCTATCATTTTCTCCACTCTTGTTGTTGTGGCAATGGTAGTATCTACAAGCTTGCGAGTTTGCATTTCACATGCTTGAGGGCATATTGTTTGAGAGGTGATATCCATTTTTTTTAAGCATTATCATTTGATTTATGTAGAATATTTTTTGTTAGCATTGCTTTTTTGTAGTTTCTTCTATTACTTTATTTATCACATTTTTTATAATGTGGCTATTCTGGTTGTTCATGGAGGTGGGAACACCGAAACAGTGGTTTGACTGCGGCAAGCCCTGAAACAACCTCAATATTTTTCCTTGTTCTATTGTGTGTAGGTGATTGTGTTCATGTGGAGCTTGCAAGAGGCTGGACCTATCATGAGTTGCGCTTCTACCACCTTTGTTCTTATCAACCTCTATTTCCTAAGTTAAAGTATTCTTCTTGTTGTTCTAGTTATTTAGTCATTCCCAGTTTCTCGTTGTTGCTTGAAACTCTATTTATTAGGTAGATTAGTATATTCCTATCAATCTAAATTGTACTTAGCGTTCTTTGTCCATACAAATGCCAACACCTGATTGGGATGCCAACGCATCACACTATCATTTGTCTTCTATGCCTGACTGGGAGCTACTGAGGGTATAGTTTAGACTTGGGAATTTACTCACCTTGTTCCCTAAATCTCTCAGGTCAACAGAAGAATAGTGGCAGGTCAATTTCCCTTCCTTTTCACCCTCCTAAAACAGTAAAATTACCTTAAACAATCCTTAGCATGAGGTAGATTAGGGAAACTGATCATTCTAGACCCTCCCATGACCCGAGGTCTTGAGCGGTCGATCCCCCTTCTATAGAGATAGATTAATCCAAAGAGAGACATAAAGATAGTGTTGAAAGACCTTATAATGAAGAAATTGAAGAAAGAGGAAGTAGTAGTTCATAATGAAAAAAAATAATAGATGAATATTATGTAGATGGAGGATGAATGGTAGATGTAGTGAAACATCCTTCATATGATCTTATTTTAGATGTGGAATAGAAGGACATAGAGTATTTGAATGTTTCCAAAGAAAATGGAGTATTGACAGAAGACATAAAGGTTGCACAAGAGTTACAATGATTATAGTGTGTCATCTATATTTATTTTGACAACCTCTTGCATGTGTAACTTGCAATATTAGAATCACACGTGCAATCAACATTTCTTCTACTTGTTTAATGTTTTTTACTTTAATTGGTTTGGGTTCATGATTCATACTATTTGTAGTTGAGAATTTGTTGATTCCTCTCTCTTATTTAGATATTGTGCAAACAAAACCTAACAAAGTGAAAACAACTTTGATTACAATGTAATAAATTGTTGGTGAATGGTAGGAATGTAAGTTATCTTATGAATACCATTTACATTTTTTAAAATCTGTGGCAAGTAATCCATTTGGGTTTTGTTGTGTGTGTGTTTTCTTCCCATCTACTTTCCATTGAACTAATTGTTCTATTGTTCTTTATAATCTTTGTCTTATATTTCTTGCTTTATCTGCTTCATTCCTTTTTCTTCTTTGATCACCCCTTTCTACATTTGTAGTTTTCTTCCTCCATCATTTTTAATACTCTCTTTGGCATTCTCTTTGATATTATCTCCTTTCTTCCCCAATTTCAAAGTTCCTCTTTGGTTGAACCATAGCTAGAAATAAAATATATATTGTAAATTTTAATGAAGAAAATGTATCATCTAATCTTAGAAAATACTATTAGAGGTCAAGTAAAAAATTGTCTTCTTTCAATATTATTCATATTAGTATTATAGTAATTTGAAATTCAAAACCTATAACTTATAATATTATTTTATTATATTCTCTTAAAAATATATGTACATATTATTGTTATATTGATAATAATATTATGATTATAATGATGTTTAATAGAATATAATAAAATAATATTATATATAGTTATATTGTGATATTAGGTTGTATTATTAAATGATATTATTTTTATATTAGTACAAGTTATTTCTAATTTTATTCAAATGATTTAGTTATTCTATATTTATATTGTATAATGGAATGATGAAGAGGGTACTCCGTTGTTTTAAAAATTACACACACATGTTTAAAATTTAATTCCACAACACAATGGCTAATTTCCAACAACAAAATTTTATTGTTATTCAATTCATCATCAAAATAACTTGTTACAATAATTTTACTTCTAGCCTTCAATGGAATCTCTTACACTTTCAATCTGCTTCTCCTCAATCTAGGACAGTAACATTTCCCCTTCTTATTTCCACCTGCACAACTTATTGTTTGATCTTTTTAATTAATTAAAATCTCTTCCATATGCAACTCCCTAAAAGATTCATTCTTGGCATCTAAAACCAAATGTGTGAAGCCCCTCACCCAATTCCCTCTTCCCTATGGCACTGCCTCCTCCTCTCCTTATTTTTTTGTTTGCAAGCTAATAAACTTATTAAAATGTATGCAACATTTTCATTTCTTGTTCTCTCTTTTGATGCTTCAAATTCTTCCCCTCTATTGGCTTTTTTGCCCATTTTTTATTTATTCTAAAACTTCCAAGTTTTGGTGCTAACTGGAAATTTTAGATAAAAGAATAAATAATGTTTTTTCTTCAATTCTGAACATTGTCATATTTGATGGTTCTATAAAAATCAAATAGTCATTAAATCACATGGAAAAATTGGTGAATATTTTTTTTTTACAAATGTTTGATTCCATTACAATAATCATCCCTCTGAAAATTCGAAGAAGACTGAATAGGCCAATTTGATGTAAGTGGGTGTCAGTAGGCGAAAAAATTAAATCTCTCCAATTCACATGAAAATTGGAAATTAGGCCCAAGATGATGTTCATAGGTCCTTTACAAAACAGTTTCACTCCAACCCTCATAAATTTTGAAACTTTAAACTTTCTATAAAGCGGCAACACACTTTTGGCATTAAAAGCACAAATTTCCTAGTGTTAATTTCTCCCAAATGATGAAATATATAACTTTGATTATTTTTTCACATTTGACATGGTACCTCCAAGAATGTCCTTGTAAAATGATTTTACTTTATTCCTTATGGATTTCCCAGAAATAATTTTCTAAAGTACTCATGGAGCCTTTGGCGAAATATTCAAATTGATAGTTTGATTGCACAACATAGTTCCTTATGCTGAGAGATGCCTAAAACAAAGCTGAAGCAAACCAAAATTGAAATAAACAATTACAAATATTTTTGGTTGATGCAGATAACCCATTCACTCGGGATAACATCTGACACACCAGGTAGAAAGATTGTGAGCAGAGGCTCACAATGGTGGAGTTGAGTGATAGAATCACTCTTCGAGATTACATACAATCTTTAGTGAGATCCATTGTTGTATCAAGTGCACCGAAACTATTTCTTCTAGCACCTCTCCAAAACATGTGCCATCTCCCTTCGAAAACACTGCATTCTCTTCCTTCTCCCCCTCGTGGAATTAATGTCAACCATAGTATGACCTCCTTCATCAAATACCATCTATTCTCCTCTTCTCACTCATGAAATCCATTCCCCGTCTAATAATCCAACTCCACCAAAAACAACCTGCAACATCCTCTACCCTTTCTACACACAACCACACAACATCTACACATAATTATGTAATTTCATCTTCTACTTTCACTTCACACACCTACAACAATTCTCTCGAGATCTTCACAATCAAACTAACTTGTCACAAGAATTTTAATTCTAGCCTTCAAAGGCATCACTTACACTTTCAATCTACTTCTCAATCCGAGACACCACCATATCCTCTTATTATTTCCACCTACATAGCTTATTGTCTGATCTTTTTAATTCATTAAAATCTCTTCTATATGCAACTCCCGTAAGGACTCATTTTTGGCATCTAAAACCAAATGTGTGCAAAATCTCATCCAATTCTCTCTTCCCTATGGCGCTACCTCCTCCTCTCCTTATTTTATATTTGCAAGCTAATAAACTTATTAAAATCGATGCAACCTCTTAAATTTATTTTTCTCTCCTTTGGCGCTTCAAATTCTCCCCCTACATTGGAATTTTTTCCTGTTCTTTATTTATTCTAAAACTTCCAAGTTTTGGTACTGACTGGAAATTTTAAATAAAAGAATAAATAATATTTTTTTCTTCAATTTTGAACACTCATACCGATGGTTCTATAAAAATAAAATAGTCATTTAATCGCATGGAAAAATTGGTGAATAAAAAAAATTTACAAATGTTTGATTCCATTACAATAATAATCTCTTTGAAAATCAATTCGAAGAAGACTGAATGGGCCAATTCGATGTAAGCAGATGTTGGCAAGTGAAAAACTCAAATTTCTCCAATTCGCACGAAAATTCATGAGTAGGCTTGAGATGATTTCCTTAGGTCCTCTGCAAAACGATTTCACTCCAACCCTCATAAATTTTAAAATTTTAAACTTTTTGTAAACCGACAACACACATTTGGCATTGAAAACACAAATTTCTAACATTAATTTCTCCCAAATGATGAAATGTATAACTTTGATTATTTTTGCACATTTGACATGGTACCTCAAAAAATGTCCCTGCAAAAGGATTTTACTTCATTCCTTATGGATTTTCTAGAAACAATTTTCTAAACTACCCATGGAGCCTTAAAATGGTGTTTTTGTGAAAACTTCAAATTGACAGTTTGATTGCATAACACAATTCCTTATGCTGAGAGATGCCTAAAACAAAGCTGAAACAAACCAAAACTGAAATAAACAACTACAAATCTTTTTGGTTGATCTGGATAACTCGTTCACATGGGATGCTCATGCATCATGGAATCATGTGATTAGAAAATTTTATGATTAGTTATATTATCATAAGTTAATTATGAGTATTAATGCTATAATAATAATATGGTTTAACAATTATAAAATTATCCATTTGTATATTTTTTGTTATATAAGTATAACGTTATTATGATTATAATGATGTTTAAGATAACATTTAAATTATTCTTATGTTGTGATATTATGTTATATTATTATTATAGTATTAGTTGTTTCTAATTTCATTCAAATGATTTGATTATTATTTATTTATATTGTATAATGTCATCAATGTGATTAGAAAATTGTATTGTTCATTATATATTATATTGTAGAATGAAATAAATTTTATCATAAGTGAAGTATGAGTATTATATTAATGTTAATATAATAATATAATTTAACAATTATAAGATTATTTATATGTATCTATTATCGTTATATAATTATAATTTTACTATTATTATTAGAATGATGTTTAAGATAATATTTTTATTTTATATATTATGATTTTATTTTTTAAAGAGGGGTAAAATATTTTGACTCAAAGCTATAAACCAGTGAGCTCACAAACGAGGGACCTCATCCCCAACATAAGAACTCAACAATTACACCCCAATGGGGTTTAAACCTTGATGACAAGAAAAATAACACAATTACTTAACCATCACACCATGCCACTATTGGCATATTATGATATTATTCTATATTAGTAATTGATATTAAATTATTATATTACTATTACTTATTTCTAATTTTATTCAAATGATTTTATTATAATTAATTTATATTGTATAATGAAATAAAAGTGATTAGAAAATTGTATAATTAGCTATATATTATCATAAGTATGTGTATTATCTTAATGTTGTGATAATAATATGATTAAATAATTATAAAATTATTTATGTGATGATATTGTAACAATCATATGATATTATTATATTGAATTTTTTATCCAGGTTAATTGCATCAATACAATTCTTAGGTTATTGAGCACAATCTCGCTTTCAGATATTCTCTATTGTGATACGTAATTGCTTGCAGGGGTTTCATGGGCGTTGTGGATTGAATTAGTCAATTCCAACAATTTAGACTATATCGCTCTATCATGAATGGATATTGGCTGATGAGGTAAGATGACATGAAAATATACCTATAAAACTCACCATCCTCCTCCCAGTTTTGCATCTCTTAGTATGGTCGCCATATGATGTCCCCCTCCTCCAACTCATCCATTATCTATCACCATGGTTCCATAGTCTTCACGTCCCTATTTCTCAGCCCCTACCACTAGAAAAACTCCATCGTCTCATTTGTCGCCCTCGACATCCTCTACCCCACTGTTTGGGAAATATTGATGTGCTCTCAAGTCCACACCTATAATAGGGTGATATGGGTCAAGCTCATGCCTCACCTATTTCATGCAATTTGGATGTCTCTATATAGTTGAGCTAGTAGACATGAGCCCCATACATACGGTCGTGCCTGCTCCACAATCCCTTTCACGACATTCCCTAACATCAAGCTGAAGAACCATTTGCTCATGTTTGGCAAAAAACTTCACTGATGAGCCCACATAAGTAAAGTGCTAATCTAGGCACCATATCCTTGCATTAATCAATGTTTAACACCCTCCCTTGTGTGGACAGGTCCCTCCTCTCAAACATACTTTGTAGCAAGTCTAAAAGAACTTATGCGCTTTATGCCAACACCCTTAGAATTTAGATCGAGAGTTGCAATATCCGCCACACATCCTATAGAGTCATGGTGATCTCCTCTATCAGGAGGTGAAAAGTGCTTGTCTTTGAGCTCCATCTCTCCACTAGTGTAATCAGAAAGGGCCTATGCACTCGAACTATGAACATTCTGGTGACGTACACCAAGCCACATGCGTCCAATAATGCTCAGTCTGTATCTGTAAATTGTGTTGCAATCTACAACATTGCTGATCCCCTCTCATGGGTCGATAGACTCATTGTCACCTGCATTCATCATGTTTGTGTGCCAAGTTTTTCTTTTCTTCCTATACGATCTTTTTTTCTAACTTCTCTTGCAGATCCACCCCTTGGATGCATTTTCCTATCCTCTAATGGATCCACCCCTACAAGGTGTATCCACTTGTTCTTCAATAGATCCACCGCTTGGGAAAATACACCTATCCACCATAGATATGGATTTCAAAAAAGTTTCCCTTCCTTTGGAAAATCTTCTTTTGTGCAACACATCCTCCTCTACTATAACGGATCTGCCCCTTGGGCGAATCCGCCTTTCCTCCACATCTTCTCATCTACCTGTAGATCCGCCTTTTGGTAGATCCAGCTATACTCTAGTGGATCTACCTATTCTAGACCCATCCGCCCATCTACTGAAGATCCACTCTTTGGAAGATCTACCCCTTCCCTAGTGGATTTGCCTATCCTAGGTGCATCCACCCATCTGCATTGCACCTGCCCATTAATACATCCACCGAAGTGCGGACAGATCCACTCATTGAAGGAACATATGCCCTTCCTCCTACATGGGAAAATTCACCCTATCGTGATGGGTTGATATGTTGAACTTTGACTTTGACTTATAATAAATGCAATCAAATCAAATGTATAAGGTAAAGTTGAAAGGCATACCTGATTACCTCACTCTCCTCTCCGCACTCGTGACCTCATGAGGTTTGTTGGTGCGTAATCACTCATCCCCACACCATTTTCAACTCTATTTGGGTCCTCAAATGCTTAGGGTTTAAATGAATAGTTATTAGCCCCTAATTACTATTTATAGCAAGCCCTAATTACCTATTTTTTCTCCCACATTCCTCCTCGTAGCTCCATTTTCCTCCATTCATTTTCCATTACTCCTCATTTTAAAATCACAAATCTGTTGTTCTTTTTAATCTTTTGAGAGGTCACCCAGTACTTTTTTTCATGTCCACCCTCTTGAGGAGGCATCATTCCTATATTGCCCTTCTTTTTTCTATTCCTCCACATTGGGGAATCTTCTTATCCAATTTTTTCTTGAGTCCGCTATATTTTAATCTTCTTTAAAATTTTATTATAATTTTATTTCAAATAGGGACAAAATGTAGATGCCTACAATTGACCACTTGTGTTTGGTCAATTTTACCTCGTCATTTCATCTAACTCCTTCCTATCCACATTAATTAAATAATATTGCAATTATTTAATTAATATTGTCAATTTTCCTAAGTCCTCTAAATTTCTAAGGTAATTAATTAATTAATTGACTATATTACCTTTTGTCCCCCTTCCTCTTTAAATAAAATAAATACCCCCATTTATTTAATTTAATAATTTTTATCACCTCACAATAATTAAATAAAATATTTAATTCTTAAATTTTCTCTCTCCCCTTCTCACATCACTCCTATTTCTAATCCTAATCCCTTGACTAATGATGTGCA
The DNA here is from genome assembly GCA_007115665.2 of Sequoiadendron giganteum. Taxonomy (NCBI): domain Eukaryota; kingdom Viridiplantae; phylum Streptophyta; class Pinopsida; order Cupressales; family Cupressaceae; genus Sequoiadendron; species Sequoiadendron giganteum. The sequence goes on along the minus strand of CM021108.1, from coordinate 1,600,009 downwards.
CACACTTAATCCTTGATTAAGATGTGTCACATCCTCCAACTTTTTCCACTTGCCTCATATTCATTTATTCATTAACCCTAATCCCCACCTAATCCATTACGTAAACGCTTGCACATTCTTAATCCCTTATTTAAGAAAGAGATAATATCCTTTCTATTTATTGCCCTCTACCTTGTCCACTCAACCTCAGCAACCCCACATGGTTCCCCTCTTCAAATTACACCTAAAGAATTTTAAATTGCTTTTTATTCCCCTCCACATCACCATTATGGAAGGTGAGACAAGAAAGACCTTTATGAGGGATATCTTGTCCACCCCCTAGGTACTTGCAAGGCACCCATTTCCCTCTCAAACCTTCACATGGTGACACTTGTCACCATCCTAGGCCTTGAGAGGTCAACTCTCCCCCCTTTCCTCCCATGATGCCACTTGCCATCACCTCATGAGTTGAGATGTCTCAACTCTTCTCAACCATTGATCTCCAACTTTCAATCTCACCCCTTGATCCTATTCACCCTCCCATCAAATACTAAACACTTAGCCATTTTCAGGTATCCATAATCTTTTGAGAAGATTGATGTCATTATGTTGTCAAATTTATGTGAGCACACACTGAATCTGATCACAATGGGGCAATCTATGCATCAAGCTCTACGACATAATTGGAATTCATCAAATTTTAAATAGGTTTGAGTTCTCATTCCTTAATCTTGAGTTTTTCTTGATTTGTGTATTTTGTTAGGTTTTTCTTGAATTTCCTAGCACTTATAATGCATTTTTCACTGCACACAAATGGAAAGACACAAAATAAAAATCATATAGACTTAATCCCAATGTTAAAGTGACAGTCAAGATGAAACTATATCAATGCAGTGGTGACCCAAAATAATAAGATTAGTAAAATTAAAATATATATGGCCTTCATTGAGTTGAATAAAGCATGTATTATGATCCCTTTCCTACACCCTTTACTAAAAAAGGACTAGAAATTGTTGTCAATAAAGAAATGCGTTCATTCGTTGATGGATTCTTTAGCTACCATTAGGTAAAAATTAAGGAGTAAAATCAACCAAAGATAACATTTGCAACTAAATGATGAGATTATATGTATACAATGATATATTTTATCTAAAAATGCACTAGAAATATTCAATAAAATAATGGTGGATGCACTCAAAGATTTCATACATGACTTCTTGGAAGTATATTTCTAGATGACTTGATAGTGTACTACTAATGAACTATCATGTTCAAACACTTAGAATAATGTTTCAAAGATGTCATAGTCTCAATATTTTATTAAATATAAGGAAATTCATTTTTTATACGTCATTCGGGACATTACTAGAACACATTATTTGTAAGGAATGATGGTGGACCCCCCTAAATGTTGCAATAATTCTTAATTTTCCTCCTCCAAGAAATGTAACTGAGATAAATACTTTGTATGCATATACTATGCATCATAAAATACTTACCAAGAATTATGCTTCAATAGTAGACCCAATAGAAGAATTATTGAAAAATAAAAATAATAATAAGTTTTAATGGACTAAAAAATTCATGAATCATTTGACAAATTCTAAAGAATAGAATTGCAGATGTGCCTATTTTATTTTTATTGATTATAATTTGGCATTCCATGTGCATGTGGATGTGTCTAGATCAACTATTGGTGCAATAGTAGCACAATAAAGGGGTAAGAAAGACCATCCAATGACAATCACAAGAAAATGTCCTACATTAGCAAAAAATAGCATCACAATAGAATGGGAAGCATTAAATATGGTGTTTGTGTTACAAAAATTCAAGCACTACCTTTTAGCCATCCCGTTTATTTTTTACACTAGTCGTAATCCATTCAAATACTTAATGAATTGACTAGTCATTTATGGCCACCTTTGTAGACATTTTGTGCTATTTTAGTAAATTGATTTCAAAGTGATGGTAAGCTAGGGAAATATAATCAAGGTCCAAAAGATTCATGAAGGACTGAAATAGAAGAGGAAGAATAACTAGTTGAGAACCACTTTCCTCATGTACACCTATTCTAGGTGAATATAGTGCCACCAAAGCTATCACATTCCAATTTTTTTGGCAACTAGTGAATATCTGACAAAGAAATCTAGTGATGAGAAAAGAAGTTTGACATTACAAGTACTCCCATACACATTAATTCAAGGGGGATTGTATATTATCAGTAAAGATGATATTATTAGATATGTGTTAGAACATTAGAGACATGATGTACTATGGGAGGTGCATGAAGGTATATTTGAAGTACACAAATTCAATAATGGTAGAACTAGGAAGGTCATGTTGGAAATTTTATGGTAGCCAACTTTGTTTAAGGATGCTCACATGTACGTTATGAAATGATACTTTTTGTTAAGGGGTTGGAAAACCAACCACAATAGATGAGATGCCTATGCAGCCAATTTTGATATTAGCACCAATTGAAAATAGGCTATTGATTTTATAGGCCCTATCGATCCTCTTGTATGTAAATCTATATCCAATTCATTATAATTGAGACTGAATAACTAACTAGGTGGGAAAATATGATGCCTACAAAGGATTACACAACTAAGACCAAAATAAAGTTTATATATGGGAATATCATTACAAAATTTTGTTGCTCAATAACCATAAAAATAAATAAAAGGAATTGCTTCATCAACGAAACAAAAATTTTGAATAGTTTTATGGGTATCGATAGTAAAATAGCACCTTATCACACCCAAAAAATTGGAGCAAGGAAGATATTTGGTAAAAGTAAAATATTGGGCAATTCATTGACAAAGGTATGTAATGAAAATATAACTAGTTGGGACCAAAAGATCCTTGTGGTACCATGGGCTTATTGCACAACACACAAAAGGTTGATAAATTTTTACATATTTCAACTAGTATATGGTGTATATTCAACATTGCTAATACACTATATGCTTCTCAATCCAAGATTAGTTATCTTTACAAGATTGAATGAGGAAGAATTTATAAAATACATGTTGATTGAATTGGGGAAATTAAGTGAGAAGATTAATTACAACATATAATCAAATGTTGGAGAAGAAGCAATAAAAATCATAGCATGGCTACAATATCAAGGGTAAACAACAAGAACTAGGAGATGTATTTTTGTATGACAATAAGTTTAAAAATCCATGCAAATTGAAAATAAGATGGTTTTGTTAGAAATTAGTGCTTAACATAGATTATTAAATAATAATCAATAATGTAAGTAATCACTTTAGTTAGTTGAGATTAGTTATTAGTTAGTTTTTAGCTATTTATAGGTTGAATGGCTATATAAATTTATTGAATGTAATAATAATGAGTTGAAGATGAATGATTGATTGTGGTATTAGAGCCTTGTACTCTTTTTTGTTTCACATTTTCAATATGGTATCAGAGAAATTTCTATGGTCCTATTTGGTTGCCTTCTATTCATTTTTTTTTCCTCTACAACATAGTGCATGCAAGGGCCAATAAATGTATACCATGTGTAACAACCATTGATGTTCGTCCATCATTCTTGCATTTTTTTATTGGAGGCGTAGTGTAGATCACATGAAAATCTGTTGGAATTTATCATCCATGTGCATGTGGTTTTTCTCATCTCTCCATATTGTTCACTCTTTTCATAGTTTTTCTTTCCACTTTGTTCATTTTCATATGAAAATTTCAAAACATTATATATTCAAAAATACAAAAAATCAGAGGTGTTGCAGAAAGGTGCAAAAGGTTAAGGTGGTTGAGAAGAATTTTTTAATCTTTTAGTTATGAGGGATAGATTGGTATGGATCTATTATCTCGCTCTTTGATGAAAATTTAGTTGGTGAAAAGGAGGAATCATGTTTTCATTAGGCACCATTTTTTTTTGGTATAATACTTCAACTTTAAAATGACAATTTAACACAGCCTCAATAAATTGTGATGTATTTCTCATTTCTTAATGGAATTCAAAAATTTAAAATGTTCTAGAAATCTGTTGAATAAGAGCACAAAACCTAGATTTTTTTTGAGAATTAAATAATTTGCAGTGTGATGTGAAAGACACGTGTATTTGAATTGTCAATCATTTTTTATGGAGTCATAAGGGTGTAACAAATTTTTTATTTGCACATTGTAATTGGATGCATTATTGGTGGAAATTAACATTGAAAGATTTCATTAAAGGGTGGAAAACTTAAGATAGGTTAGTTGTTGATATTGTAAGACCAAAATAAAATTCCTATGTTAGCACTAAAGGGGGTATTAGAAATTAGTTCTTAACATAGATTATATTTAATAATAATTAATAATGCAAGTGATTATATAATAATCACTTTAGTTAGTTGAGATTATTTCTTAGTTAGTTGTTGGGTAGTTGTAGGTTGTATGGCTATACAAATACATTGAATGTAATAATGATTTCTTGAAGATGAATGATTAATTTGTGGTATTGGAGCCTTGTGCTCTTTTTTGTTTCACATTTTCAATGGGTTTGGACCTTATCAGATAGACTATATAAAAAGACCAGGACCTACTAAATTAAAATCTTTAACTAGTGAATTATTGGGTGGTTATGTAAATGGATTTCCACTAAAACTCTATTATGTAGGGGTTGCAAGTAAAAATTAGAGAAAATAGATGTCATAGGGACACCATGTAGCATATGTATTATAGATGTATCATATAAGTCTTAGTTGGATTGAATATACATTCAACACAAAAACGAAAAATAACGACCAAATATAAAAGGAAAAAGTAACAAAGAAATGGGTGGAAGCACTATTGATCTTAGATTGATGTTAACAAAGTGAGCAAGAAAGTTATAAAAGGAAGTCAAGGGAGAGTGTGATAGTCACTAAAAAAAGGTGAGAAAGTGAACTTAAGAAAAATACAAGTATCTACAATAAGAATGAGGATTTATAATCTAAGGAAAGAATTAAAGAAAAAATTGAGGAGACCAGTGAAGAATACTCCAGCACCACAAATCCCAGAAGTAAAGAACCTAAAGAGGCCCATTTATAATCCATTCTCGTGGAAAGCAATGTAGAATTATTTGGAATGAGAATTATCAAAATATCCTCATAAGAGTGGTGTATGTTGAAGATGTGCATGTGTACATTCATGTAAATCTAAGATAGATGGACCAATCTAAATTTGTAAAGTAAATCCAAGAGTCAAAGAATCCCACAATGCTCAAGTATCTTATTGCAAATAAGTATATAAGAAGATTAAAATTAGGAATTTGGGGGGGAAATAAACCTTAAGGAGGAACATATATGGATAAGATCAATATTGAGCTAGATTCATGAATATTGCATGTATTTGGATTGGAAATTTCTAATAATAAGGGAAGCAATCAAGATAGTCATAGATGTAAGGAAACTTGGAGACATCTAATGACAATTTCCACATAACCCAAAATTGAAATTTATGCAAATAAGTACTTAGAATCCATATGCAAGAGAATAGACAACATACCCATCAAAGATGAAATATGATATACCCTGGGAAAACCCTCAAGAGGGAAAAACCCAACCTCCAAAAGCATCCATACTCCATCATTTAATTCAGAAATAAAGCAATACAAGAGTTACAATGAATACCTCTGAAGCATCAAGCCTCTCAATGCATCCTCAAGTGTCCAAGCATGAATCAACACATCCCATGCCATGCTTCATTTATGCACTCATCAGAAACACTCAATAATGACAACCAAACCACTTAGCCAACCTTAACCACTAAACATGTGCTTGCTTTTATAGATACAAGCTCACAAAAATACAACTAGTGGTAAGATAAAACCATGTACCAAAAAACCACCTGAATACAAAACCACTAACCCCTTATTTAATATTGGGTACTAGTTTTTTACTTTATTTAATATTTCCCCCAAATTAAATTATTATCACATGTCTCCCACATATTAAATAATAATACAATGTTACAATACAACATAAAGTAGTCCCCAAATAATTATCTAGTGTGATTAACCACACCACCTAGGTGTACCACAAATAAATAATTATTTAATTACAACATTGTAATATATCATTTTATGTAATGGTGTACACCACCATATCCTAACATTCTCCCACTTGTATACATTGCATAAGGGACCAATACATGAAATACATCATCATAGCCATGCATGAAATCACATGAATCTCCAACATGCTCTCGTGCTCCATCAAGACACTTGCAATAAGAACAAAGTGACCACCATCTCAAGTAAAAACTCCTCTCATCCTCCAACGTGCCACCTATGGAAGAAAAGGAACATGCCAAGGTGAAGATGCACCAATCCAAGAACAAAAACATCAAATCCAAGTGATAAAAAATTCTCTAACCAAGCTATTGTCATGAAGAAAAAACTCACATGATCGGAAATAACATCCACAAAACATGCTAATACATCGAACCATCCATATCTCCAAGGTATCAATACATCAATAAACTCATGCCAAGAACATATGCAACCCATAAACCATAATCAAGCTCCCTATATTAAACCTGTCACAGAAGAATATACATATCCAAGAACTCCCACTGCATAGGTAATGTCAAAGCATATCAAGTCTACCAATCAACACTATATCAAGGTGTGGTAAGTAAATAAAAGCATGAAGTACCAAGAGCAATAAAAATGATCCACTTATACAACCCAAAGAGCTGCATAATCTCTCACAACATGTTTCCACCATCCTCCAAAAACATGAACATCCAAGAAGGAACCATGAAGAGAGAAAACTTGTAAACCATAATGTCCTTCTACCAACACCTCAAAAGTGTAATGTTGTTTCAAGTAAGATCTCATAACAAACCCAAACAAAAATCCTCAACAACATCCATAACACCCAATCTCATAGACCAAGTACAACATATGAACCATGTAACAGTACCAACATGGTTGTAAACCTCTCTAATGAGGAAGATCAAACTCAAAGTAACCATTCCCAAATCTGAAAATTAGCCAATAAACCATCTCCTAAAATCCTCATCAAAGAATGATATCATAAACTCAAATGCACAAGGGCATAACCATGCCATAACATCCCTCGAAATGAATCCTCTAGAACTAACTATCCATAGCTTAAGATCTATATCTATGAAACATAAAGCATATAAACTCATGTGAAACAATCCTCAAATGAGTATCCAAAATCAATCACCATGAATCAACTCAATACCATGAGAAATTAAAGCACAAAACATAACACTTCAGAAAGTAAAAATGGGCAATACCTCTCAAATGATAAACTATCGAGTAGATTAAGAGTGGGAATGAGAATGCTCCTCTAGGATAACTAAGCCATCATGACTCACTCCAAGAATAATCTCCTTTATCGATCCATCATGCACTCACATCCATATACAGGTGAAATCTCCTCGATTTTCCTACCGAAACCTCTAAAGAGTAACCATCTCAAGAAAAATTCTCAAATCACAAGAGAATTCCAACCATCACCTATGTCTCTAAGTATCCATGAGCACCTGTAACTGATCAATACATGCCAAACTCCAAATGACACATAGCACCATCATGAATTAATCAAGCAAATGATCAATGTACTCAATACAATGAGAACTACCAAGATCAATGTTAAAGATCCAATTGTAAAATCAAGAACCTATCATGACAAAATGATCTAACCATATCCTTCTAGGAAATCACATGCACCGATGCAAACATCTTGGTCCCAAGAGAACACATATGATGCCAAAACTCTAAACCGGTATCAAGAGTAAACCATGGCATAATATCAACATACTCTAAACCAAGAAACCACATATCCAATCACATGAAGATAACCATCACCAATGATGCATCCATGTCACTTCCAAAAAATCCCACTGAACTGTTGATGCAAAGGAAGGACCTTCTTTAGAACCACAACTCAAAAATGACAAGATGTTCCTACACAATCTCCATTGTTGCTCCTAGGTGCACCTCTTTAGACCCTAGCATTGAACTCCTTTTGGGGCTTAGACCCAACATACCTTGGGCAGTGCAAGCATCATGGAAGACTTGTCATGAGGTCTAAATGATCATGGAAAACTTCCATGTGATGATTGAACATTGCAGCAATTTATGGGCTTACAACTTGGGGCAGTCATACACAATCAGTCCTCTTAGGAAAATCATAATAAACCTTGTATCTGTTGAAATGCACAAGAAAACTGAGAGGGGGGTGAATCAGTTGTATCAAATCACTTTACTTATAAACTTAATATTTTCACCTTAACTTCAATCTATTATTAAGTGTAAACATGAAATGCAAATAATAGAAAGCAAACACCAGAGACACCAGATTTATGTGGAAAACCCAATGAGGGAAAAACCACGACGAGGATTAACTCACAATATAGTAGTAATGCAATATCGGATACAGAGGCTCACTGCCAGAGGGCTCACTACCCAGATACAAAAGGCGCATTGCCCAAATGAAAGGGCTCATTGCCTTAAAAAGGACTCATTGTCCAGAAAGGAGGCTCACTGCCTACAGAAGAATAAAGAAAGGAATAAATGAAGATCCACCACTAGGGTTCCACACATTTGCAACCTAATCAGAAGATTTTAGATGCCATCAACTCACTTCTTTTAGGAATCTAACTCCTTAAAGTACTATTGCCTCAATTCACTCTTCTATTCTCTTCTTTTCACACTTGTTCACACACTTCATTTACTTGCTCAATTCGTGGATGGATGGATATGAAATTCACCATAACTTGATTTGATTTTATACCATCTTCAACCTTAGAAATATTCTCCAAGGTTGGCTATACAATTTCATTTACAAGTTCAAACTAGGTCGGCTACTCAACATTATCGTGGTGGATAAGAATAAGAGAGGACCAATTACATATTTAATTTAGGACCCAAACAACATCTTGGATCAAGCAAACACTTTCTTAAGTTGATGCAAAATACCTAATGTAATGTGTAAACACCAGGTTGGCCAAACCTAATGAAAACACAATGATCTTTGAAGTACACACATCTCTAGTAAGATAATCACACGTGGATCCCTCAACACAATTCACCAAAAAAATTACCATCTGTGAGAACACCTCAGGTACATTTGTAGCAATTACAACAAACTTCATTTACAGAGAACTCTTTACCAGTCCAACCAGACCAACCAACAAAAGCATAGGAGCTTTGGACCAGGTCTTCTAGAGCGCCAAACCACAATTTTTTTTTGTCAAAACATAGAAACCATCAAAAAGAGTCATCTCCTAGATCCACAAGATCTAAAACCACATATTAGAAGACTACAGAGCCAAAACATTTCTCCCAGTCCAAAAGCAAATAGTTTTTCCAAACCAATTCACACACCAGTGAACATACCTTATACTCTTCATCGACCCAGAAGCTAAAACTTAGGATATACGATCTATTTAAGATTATGAACACACTTAAAGATCCACACAGGCATAGGATCAACACAGAAGAAATGCAGAGCACAATACAAGAGCACACTCAAAACACACTTCAACACTGCTTTCATTATTTCTCATAGTTTCTCAAAAGCACTTGGAAAAATCACAACTACAACTTCATAAATATACCTCCATGTAATCTAAGCACTTCTACAGTATCTCATCTATACAAATACCATCTATACTCAACCTAAGTTGTGTTGAAATCAATGAAAACATTAATGACAACACCATCAAACACATCCATACTTACAACAATCTCCCCCTTTATCATTGATGGCAACACATGATGTGAAAAACCATCAAAGATAACATACACGATTTTCAGAAATGACAACCTACCAAGCATAAAATTTTCACATGATTCTCTCTCCCCCTTTGACATCAATGGAAAAGGAATTTTTTTCCATATAAAGCTTTGTTCACTCCCCCTAAGGAGTACACCCACATCACATATTGCAAAAATGCACTTCTCTACTCCCCCTAAGGAGTAGACCTCAATCATTAGTCTAGAACAAAAGAAGTCTGTAAATTCACTAAACTGATGCACCTCCATGTGCACTTAGTTCAAATAAGGAGGGCTAGTAACCCCTAACTTCCCTCTGAGATACTCAAAAGTATCCTTCAAACGGGCCTTAGTGAATATTTCTGCAACTTGTTCTTTGGTAGGTACATATTCAAGTCTAACTTCATTCTTCAATACCTTTTCCCTCAAGAAGTGATACTTGATAGATATATGCTTTGTTTTGGAATGCATCATTGGATTCTTTGAAATTTTTATAACTTATATTGTCACAAAATATAGAGATATGTTCATCACTTACCACACCTATGTCCATCAAGGTTTGCTTCATCAAAAGTACTTATGTACAGTAGGATGTTGTTGCAATATACTTTATTTCTGCAGTGGATAAAGAAACTAAATCCTGTTTCTTTCTAAACCATGAAACTAATCTTCCTCCAAGGAAGAATGCACAGACACATGTACTCTTTCGATCATCTACACATCTAGCCCAATCTAAATCAGTGTAGGCATTCGATGTGAAGTCATTGTCCTTCAGATACCATAGCCCATAATCTGGAGTTCCTCTAAGATATTTGAATATCCTCTTCATAGTTGTAACATGTGCTTCCTTAGGTTCTGCTTGAAATCTTGCAACTAAACATACTGTATGCATGATATCAAGTCTAGTAGCAGTAAGATACAACATTCCACCAATCATGGATCTGTACATGCTTTGATCAAATTTAGTAGATTCGTCATCCTTACTCAACTTACATCCAGTTACAATAGGGGTATAAACCGATTTGGAGTCATCCATTCCAAACTTCTTTAACAATTATTTAACATACTTGGATTGTGAAATGAATATCCCATTGTCAGTTTGATTAACTTGAAGTCCAAGGAAGAAATTAAATTTACCAATCATAGACATTTCAAATTATTTTTGCATCTCTTCAGAAAATATCTTACACATACCTTCATTTCCACCAGAGATGATGTCATCAACATATACCACAACTATCAATATCTTGTTTTTCTCAACCTTGAAGTAAAGATTGTTTTCTATAGACCCTTTGCTGAATCCTTGCTTTGTCAAGTATCTATCTAATCTTGCATACCAAGCTCTAGGAGCTTGTTTAAGTCCATATAGTGCCTTCTTTAACTTACAAACCATGTCCAATTTTTTAGGCAGTTGAAAACCTTCTAGTTGCTCCATATATACTTCTTCTTCGAGTTCTCCATTCAAGAATGCACACTTGAAATCCATTTGATATAATTTGAAGTCTTTATGAGATTAAAATTCCAAGAACATTCGAATGGCTTCCATTCTTGCTACAGGTGTAAAATTTTCTTCAAAATCTATTCCTTCAACCTATGAATATCCTTTACATACAAGTCTTGCTTCTTTCTTACCACTTCACCATATTCATTCAACTTGTTTCTAAATACCCATTTTGAACCAATTACATTCTTGTTTGTAGGTCTAGGGACTAGTTCCCATGTCTCATTCTTCTCTATTTTTTGTCGTTCCTCTTTCATTTCTCTAACCCAACTTTCATCATTACATGATTCATTCATAGTCTTAGGTTCTATCTTAGAAATTAAACACAAGTTTACCTCAACTACTTTACTTCTTGTCTTCACTCCTTCACTTTTGTCTCCAATTATCTATTCCTTCGGATGATTTCTCTGAACATATTTAAGATTCTTAGGTGTAGGTTTCAGAGTCTCTTCCTTTTCATTACTTTGTTATTTTTCCTCCTTTTCTTCTTCTTGTATTTACACACATATTGGATGATCAGATTCAACTTCAGTTATTTCCACTGGTCTACACATAGCTTCATCAACCTTTACATTAGCACTTTCAATTATTTTCCCCAATGTCTTCTTAAAACATGTGTAAGCCTTGTTGTTATTTGAATATCCAAGGAAAATTCCTTCATAACATCTAGCATCAAACTTTCTAATATTTTCATCACCTCTTCTAATGTAACATCTACTTCCAAATACCTTAAAGTATTTCATAGTAGAAGTCTTACTAGTCCACAACTCATAAGGGGTCTTAGTGTTGTTACCTATGATCTAAACTCTGTTAAGAATGTAAACAACAGTATGGATTGCTTCTCTCCAATACATATCAAGAACATTTGCTTCTTTCATCATAGTTTTGGAAGCCTCTTGAACAGTTTGGTTCTTTCTTTCCACAACTTCATTCTATTGAGGGGCTCTAAGAGAAGAATAATGTATTTTTATGCCATGCTCTTCACAGAATGCATTGAACTCACCATATGTAAATTCTCCACCTCTATCAGACCTTAAGCATTTGATTTTCATATTTGCCTCATTTTCTACTCTTGCCTTAAACACTTTGAATCTATTAAGAGCTTGAGCCTTTTCTCTAAGAAATGTCACCCATGTCATCCTAGAGTAATCATCAATCAAGAGAATAAATTACCTACCACCATTTAGGCTTCTTGTTCTTGTAGGATCACAGAGGTCTGTATGGATTAATTCTAGCATTCTGGTAGATTACTGATCCTTTCCTTTGAAACTGTTTCTTGTCTGTTTTCCCATCTGACGAATTCTGCAGATTCAATTTGAAGGATTTATGATTCTAGGAAAATCTCTCACAACTTCCCTAGAATTGATCTTGATCAGATTATCAAAATTCACATGTCCCATCCTCTAGTGCCAGAGCCAACTCTCATTAATTTGAGAAACAAAACACTGACCATCACCACCCTTAAGTTGATAGATTTTTCCATGAGTTCTTCTTCCAGCTACTACCACAGTTCTAGATCCTTTTATGATCTCACAAGTGTTATCCTGAAACACAAACTTAAAAAATTTGTTTCACATTTTTCCAACACTTAAGAGATTATGCTTTAAACCTTTTACATAATAAACATCATTAGTATTATTTTTTCCATCAAAGCTAATTTTTCCTTTACCAACAATCTTAGCACCAGAGTCATCTCCAAACATAACTATTCCTCCATCATGCTTCTCAAGTTTAGTAAACTTACTCTTATCTCTAGTCATATGATTTGAACATCCACTGTCAATTACCCAAAAGTCTTCCTCCTTTCTAGAATGAAAAGCAGTTACGAGAGTAGCTTTTTGTTTCATCCTTCTAGCTTTCCAGACCAGATTCCTTTGCACATCTTCCATGGTTAGTAGATATAGCTTTATTTTCCAAGGCTATAAACAAACATTCTATTGGAAACACACGGGAAGACAAATGAGAGGGGAGGGGGTGAATCAGTTGTCACAAAAATTATACTTATTAAACTTATTCTCAAATCTAATAAATAAACATGAAATCATAAACCATCACCACATCAAAGACACACATAACACCAAGATTTTTGCATGGAAACCTTGTTAGGGGAAAAACAATGGTGGAGGTTAATCCACAAGATTATACTCTGTTAAAAGTATTATAAATGGAGAATGCACATGCATTCAGGCACACTGCCTAGAGCTCACTACTCAAATACAAAAGGCTTACTACCCAAAGGAAGACGCATTGTCTTATAGTCACATTCATATTACATCTAAAGATTTGAACTGATAAAATAACATTTGCTAATGCTTGATTACAATTCCAGTTAAGCACATGAACACTTTCTTCTACTCACTCTTCTTCACACTTTAATTTTTCCTTTGAAAGATTAGAGCATTATTCCCACACAAAACTCATACATCTCACACCTTTTCATACCAATCTCCTCAAAATAATCGCTCATATATATCTGCATCTAACGATAACATCAACTACATGTTGGCCCAACAAAATATGAAATGTGTACAAATTGTCGGCCCAAATCAATAAAAAATTATCAATGTGAATCAACCAATGTTAGGAAAAACATAGTAAGGACCCAAAACAACATGTCTCAGACATGAAACACCTTAAACAATTAGCATCGAATATCCACAACATGCTACAATCACTCTGTCGACCATGATCATGAAAAACATGAACTCCCAAAAGAAAATCACCAATTGTGAGCACAAAAATCAATGCAAACCAACAAAATAGATAGGGAATGATCTAGAAATATCCACAAGCATCATGAATCACCACAAAAGCATCCGCAACAAATCATATTACTAGAATCACATCATCTTATTTTAGGAACACCAACTAAAGCAATAAAACAACTGTCAAAACACAAATACTCATAACCTGATCAAACCTTCATGTGAACCTCTGAAACTTCATGTGGATAAACTAGATATACTTGACAACAAACCCTTTAATTTTCAACTTCTCATCATCAATATATTGAACTAGCCATCATACTGAACTTCACTACATCACTGAGAATCTTTAACTTATTTTATTACAATTTTCTCAATATCCTCGACATATATAGCCTCAAAGAAATTAATGCCAATAGTGTTGACATAAATGAAAAACACATATCAAAAATATCCAAAAATCTCCCGCTTTGGCATTGATGTCAACACATGATGTGAAAAACACCATCAATGCAGCTTTCTCTTAGCACTTTCTCCCCCTTAGATTTTGACTTTTTTCTCCTTAACTCTTTCATAGTTTTTCACAAGACTCTTCTCCCCCTTTGACATAAATGACAAAGATACAAATTATCTTTCTCCACACAAGCTCTGAACCACATTTTCTAAACATCTGACTTCTCCCCCTGAGTAGCAGCCACCACAACATCAATTCAGATCATAAGATATGACTATGAAATGCACAGACTGATGCAAGTTAATGCACCTTAATTCTGATTAGGAGGGGTAATCACCCCTATCTTCCCTTTGAGATACTCAAAAGTATCCTTAGGCAAGGGCTTGGTAAAGATATCTATGATATGTTCCTTAGTAGGCACATACTCCAATCTAACTTCCTTTTCACTCACCTTGTCTCTCAAAAAGTGAAACTTGATAGACATATGCTTGGTTTTTGAATGAAACACCAGATTCTTAGAAATATTAATAACACTTGCATTATCACAAAATATGGCAATAGGTTCATCATACACAACTCTGATATCTTTCAACATCTACTTCATCCACAATACTTGAGTACAATTGTTAGCAGCAATAATGTATTATGCCTTTGCATAAGATAAATAGATGACATTCTGCTTCTTACTTAACCATGAAATCAACTTCTTTCCCAAGAAAAATGCACCACCACTAGTACTCCTTCTGTCATTCACATCTTCTGCCCAATCAACATCAGTAAAAGAACTCAAAGTAAGGTCGTCATCTTTAGGATACCACAGGCCAAAAAAAGTTGTCCCCTTCAAGTACCTAAAAATCCTCTTCACAACTGTCACATGATATTCCTTAGGATTAGCTTGAAATCTTGCAACAATGCATACGCCATTCATGATATTAGGTCTAATTTGATTCAAAAAGAGAAATCCATCAATCATGGATTTGTATCTAGTCTAATTTGTCTTAGGAGAATCATCATCTTGAGTCAACTTACATCTAGTCACCATAGGTGTACCAACTGACTTTGAATCTTCTATACCAAACTTCTTTAGCAATTATTTCGCATACTGGGACTGAGATATAAAGATCCATTTATCTAGCTGAGTAATTTGCAATCCCAAAAATAATTTCATTTCTCCAATCATGGACATCTCAAACTCACTCTGCATCTCATAAGAAAACTCCATGCACAAATTATCATCTCCTCCAAAAATGATATCTTCAACAATCAAATCTTTATCATGATCAATCTTGAAATACAAATTACTATCAACAATACTTTTGTTAAATCCAAGCTTCAACAAATACTTATCCAATCTGGCATACCATGCTCTTGGGGCTTGCTTAATTCCATACAATGCTTTCTTCAACCGACAAACCATATCTCCCTGGTTAGTCAATTGAAATCCATCAGGTTGCTCAATATACAATTCTTCATTCAGTTCACCATTTAGAAATGTTGAACTGACATCCATCTAATAAACCTTGAATTTTTTGTAAGCAACATAGGCAATAAATAGTCTCACAGCTTTAATCCTAGCAACAGGAGAAATTTTTTCTTCAAAGTCAATTCCTTCCATCTGAGAGTATCTTCTACACACCAGTCTTGCTTTGTTTCTAACAACTTCACCTTGCTCATTTAGTTTGTTTTGAAAGACCCATTTAGTTCTAATTACATTTTTTTCCTTGGGTCTAGGAACAAGAATCCATGTATCATTCTTCTTAATTTACAGTAGTTCTTCTTTCATTGCTTCCACCCAATGTTCATCTTTGCATGCTTCATTGACATTATTAGGCTCAATTTTTGAGATCAAATAGTACTCTTCTGCAATTCTTCTCCTAGTTTGAACACCTTTGTTCTTATCAGCTATAATCTAATCTTCTGAATGATTTAGTCTTTACATACCTTGGATTCTTAGCTCTTGTGATCTTGCTTCTGCACTTTCACTAGTTTCTTCCTCCTGATTTTCCTGATTCACCGGAATGATTTAAACTTGATTTAGAGTTTGAAATTTCTTTCCTTTATTTGAACTGTCATTCTGATCATCTGAATCATATCCACAAGTTCTGGATGGTCTAAATGTGTCTTCATCAACCTTGACATTAGCGCTTTCAACTACTTTCCTCAATCTCTTATTGTAGCACCAATAGGCTTTACTTTTAGTATAATAACCAAGAAAGATTCCTTCATCACTACTAGCATCAAAATTTCCTATGTCTTCATCTCTTTTGCTATAGCATGTACTCCCAAAGATTTTGAAGTATCTAACAGTAGGCTTATGAACAAACCATAGCTCATAAGGAGTCTTACCAGTATCACCTTTGATATGTACCCAGTTGAGAGTGTAAACAACAGTACTCACAGCTTCTCTCTAGTAGATATGAGGAAAATTTCCTTCTAGCATCATAGTCCTAATGGCTTCTTGAATTTTCCTATTCTTCCTTTCCACAACTCCATTTTCCTGAGGGGTCCGTGGGGTAGAGAATTTGTCTCTTTATTCCATGCTCTTCATAGAAAGAATTAAACTCGCCAGAAGTGAATTCACCACCTCTATCTGATCTCATACATTTAATATTTAGACCTATCTCTATCTCAGCCATAGCCTTAAAAAAATTGAATTTTTATAGAGCTTCATATTTTTCCCTTAAGAAAGTAACCCACATCAATCTAGAATAATCATCATTAAGTAACATGAAATAGCCGTCTCTTTGTAAACTTTTTATTTTAGAAGGACCACACAAGTCAGTATGCACAAGCTCCAACACTTCATTTGAACAATGTTGTTTGCTTCATAATTGAATTCTAGTTTGCTTCCCTAACTGACATTCCTTGCATATAGTATTAGTAGGCTTTATCAACTTAGGAATATCTCTCACTTCCTAAGTAGAACTTATCTTGATAATATTGTCAAAGTTTACATGACACAATCTCCTATTCCACAACCAACTTTCATCAACATGAGCAATTAGGAAACTTTTACTAGAAGTACTTAGATGAAAGATATTACCTTTTGTTTTTGTACCAGATGCAATCACATTTCTAGAACTTCTCAATATTTTACACTTTCCATCCTTGAATTGAATATTATATCCCTTGTCAACCATCTATCCAACACTTAAGAGATCATGCTTCAAACCTTCCACATATAGAACATCATCAGTATTATGCTTACCATCAAAAGAAATGGATCCTCCACCATAGATTACACCAAATTTTTCATCATCAAATCTTACAACACCACCATCATACTTTTCCAAACTCACAAATTTACTTTTATCACCTGTCATGTGATGAGAGCATCCACTGTTGATCACCCATTCATATTTTTCTTCAACTCTGGTAGCTAGAGCTTTCTCCACATTCACACAACTAGTAGAATTAGTAGGTACTAGATTTTTTTCCTTGATAGCAATAAATACCCATTCATCCTCACTTATATTCCCTTTATCATATTCATCATCTGTCACACCTTCATCAACAACATAATAACACTTTCTCTGGAATCTAGGCTTGTTAGATCTTAGCTTACGAACTCTTTCAGGGCACCTTGAGGAAAAATGACCTATCTTATTGCAAGAAAAACATTTAAGATGCAATTTCCCTTTATACTTACCTTTTACTTTGGCTACTCTCTTGACAATAAGTGCTTCAAGCTCATCTAGTTTTCTCTCTTCTTCTTCAATCTCTCTCATTTCCTACTCATACTTGGACATTTTTCTAGAAGAAATTTCCCTCGGAACATATCTTTGCTTATCTTTTCCAGATATAGTAGCTTTGAATGTAGATTATGTCTTAGGAAGAGATTCACCAAACTCACTTAACTCAAAAGAAGAAAACTTACCAATCAACATGTCTCTGGTTACATTTGTCATAGTTCAAATCTCCTCAATAGCATCAAATTTGTGTTTGTATGTAGCAGGCACGGATTTGAGCACCTTAGTAACAATCTCTGATTCTTCCAATGTTCCACTAGCACATCTGATACTACATACAAGTTCATTCACTCTCTGCATAAAAGAAGTGATGTTCTCATCTTCACCCATTCTCAACATTTCATATTTCCCTTTCAGGCTTTGCAGCTTAGCAATCTTCACATGGTTATCACCTTCATAGAAATTTTCCAAATTTTTCCAGATCTCATAAGCAGTCTTCAGCTCCATTACATTTGTCATCTCCGAATCAATCAAAGCACTCAACAATGCTTCCTTAGCCTTGATATTGTACTCGGCTTCCTTAATCTCACCTACAGTAGAAAGACCATTCTATGGGATGATATATCTATTATTTGTAATTATCCAGTAAGGTTCACCAATGCATCTCGGATGACACTCCATTCGAGTCTTCCACAAAGAATAATTTGTTCCATCAAATCTCAGACTATCCTTCTTGTATGTCACCATCTCAGATCACCTCAAGTGATCAAGATTCTCTAGAGGAACCTGCTCTGATACCAATTGTTGACAACACAAGGGAAGACAACTGAGAGGGGGGGTGAATCAGTTGTCATATAAATTATACCTATTAAACTCATTCTCAAATCTGATAAATAAATATGAAAGCATAAAACATCACCACATCAAAGACACACATAACACCAAGATTTTGTGTGGAAACCTTGTTAGGGGAAAAACCACGGTGGAGATTAATCCACAAGCTAATAATCTATTAAAAGTATTGTAAATGGGGAATGCACATGCATTCAGGAACACTGCCTGGAGATCACCACTCAAATACAAAAAGGCTTACTACCCAAATGAAGAAACACTATCTTACAATCACATTCAGATTACATCTGAAGATTTTAACTGAGAAAATAGCATCTGCCAATGCCTGATTAAAGTTCTGGTTAAGCACATGAACACTTTCTTCTGCTCACTTTTCTTCACACTTTACTTCTGCCTTCAAAAGATTAGAACATTATTCACACATAGAACTCACACATCTCACACCTTTTCATACCAATCTTCTCAAAACAATCAATCATATATATCCACATCTAAGGATAACATCAACTACATGTCAACCCAACAAAATATGAAATGTGTAAAAACTGTCGGCCCAAATCAATAAACAATTATCAATGTGAATCAACCAATGTCGGCCAAAACATAGTAAGGACCTAGAAAAACATATCTCAAACACGAAACACCTTAAACAATTAGCCTCGAAGATCCAAAACACGCTACAATCACCCTATCGGCCATGAACATGAAAAAACATGAACTCCCAGAAGAAAATCACCAATCGTGAGAACAACAATCAATGCAAACCACCAACATAGATAGAGAACAATCTAAAAACATCCACAAGCATCATGAATCACCACAAAAGCATTCACAACAACTCAGATTACTAGAATCGTGTCATCTTCTTTCAAGAACACTTGCTAAAGAAACAAAACAACTATCGAAACACAGATACTCATAAGTTGATCAAATATTCATGCGAACCTCTAAAAATTCATGTGGATAAACTAGATATACTTGACAAAAAACCCTTTAATTCACAACTTCTCATCATTAATATACTGAACTAGCCATCATACTGAAATTCACTACATCATCGACAATCTTCAACTTATTTTATTACAATTTTCTCAATATCCTGAACATATACAACCTTAAAGACATTAATGCCAATAGTGTTGAAATAAATGACAACCACGTATCAGCAATATCCAACACATTCATCTTTATCTTCCTCAAAGTCAGATTCATCATCAAAAATCCTTGCATCTTTTACATAATACAATTTCTTGAACTTCCTATCCTTTTTGTCTTTGTGATTGTTATTACTATCCTTATTCTTCTTTTTTGTAGCTCTATTAGGACATCTTGATGCATATGACCAATATTTTCACAATTGAAACACTTAAAAGGCAACATACCTTTGTATTTACCAATACCTTTCTTCAATCTCCTTGTGAAATTTGCTTCCAAATATTCTAAATCATCATCATCCAAATCATCACCTATCTGTTGGAATCAAGGAACACTGAGAGGGGGGATGAATTAGTGTTCTACAAAATTTGACTTTATTAACTTGATCTTTAAACCTCTTATAGCATTGAACCGAAAGAAAGATGCAAGAACATAAGACAAGCAACCACAACACCATAACACGAGGATTTTTATGTGGAAACCCTGTTAGGAGAAAAACCATGGTGGAGGTCAATCCATAATTTGAGTATACTCAATAAAATTGTTTACAAAAGGAATGCACATGCATTCAGGTGCACTTCCTAGAGCTCATTGCTCAAATACAAAAGGATTTCTGCCCAAAAGAAGACTCACTATCTTATAGTCGCATCCAAAAGACAACTGGAGTAGATGAACTATGAAATAGCATCTGCTAATGTCTGAGTATAGTTTCGGTTAAGCACATCATTCATATTCTTCACATTCTGTTTGCTTCTGCTCATGAAACTTTGTCTTCTTTAATTCGCATCACCAATCTTTGTTCTACTCAAATGAAACTATGCACAATCGATCTATATTCCTTCTAACTCTTGCATCACATAGCAACATATGTCAAAATGATATGAGTGATTGGTTATATATACCTGCCACTAGATATTAGAACAACTGCATGTCTACTTAAACAAAATATAAAGCATGCACAAACTGTCAGCTCAATCCATAGAAAATTATCAGTGCAAATCCACCAATGTTGGGAAAAATATAGTGAATACCCAAAACAACATGTCTCAAACATGAAACACCATAAACAATTATGTCTCGAAGATCCACAACATGCTACACTCATTTAGTCAACCTTTTTGCAATGTTAGATTGAAAATCAATACACCGGATCTTCTAACTTGCACACCAATCAATGTGAACCCTGATGATTCAAGGATACAATAGTTTATACATAAAAATACCTTCCCTGAGATCCACAACACAAAATGATAACAAAAAATTACATATGAGCCAATATACATAACTCTATCAGATACCCTGTTTTAGCTTTGATAGATAACAATTATCTTCGTTCTGACTTTCGGTATAAGAAATTACCGAGATGTGGATGGGATTACTAACTAGGGTTGCCATCAATGACAAGACTAGATGACTTGTGCAGTGTCTCTTTCCAACAATCTCCCCCTTTGGCATTGATGACAACACTTAGTGAAAAATGACTGTGTCAGAACCAGTACCAACATGAATACACTGCAATCCAAAAAACTTGAAAAAGATTTTATCCACAACTCCCCCTGATATGAATATGAAATTTTTCACTATCTCACACTCCCCCTTTGACATCAATGGCAAAGATGGGAATCCACATACCAAAAATCATACAAAACTGTATATGTACAAACATGCTTTAGTAACTTACATGAACTTGAATATGTTTGCAAAATTGTTCTTCAACATGCTTAAACTAGTGTCCCAACCCTTTTTGAGACTCTCCAAAATAGTCATGTGACCATAGAACAGATAGGATTACATCTCTGCTAACTCAATATTTTTCGGATCACTGACAACCATAAAATCCTGTGCTTCTTTTAATGCATTGAGCATTGTCTCCATTTTAGGACCAATTAGTCCTCTAAGTTCACATACCCTTTCAACAATTTTGTCTCTTTCATGATTAAAACTTTTGATTTTGACAAGAAGAGATATGACTTGACCTTCATGCTTACTCACATAAACGGTTAGAGGATTAAAGATTTGAGAAATATCTACTAACCATTTCTCATATTCCTT
Source organism: Sequoiadendron giganteum (assembly GCA_007115665.2). Lineage (NCBI taxonomy): Eukaryota > Viridiplantae > Streptophyta > Pinopsida > Cupressales > Cupressaceae > Sequoiadendron > Sequoiadendron giganteum. Next base: position 1,577,877 of record CM021108.1, on the reverse strand, counting down.
AATTTTCTTCTTAGTGACCTCAGTGAATTTTGACAAAGATAAACATGACTTGTAAATATTTCCACCTTCAGATAATGCACCTTAAATTTTATTTTCATAGGTAGCTAATAATGATTTATCATTAGCAATCATACACTTCAATCTACTGGACCTGTTTGCATCAAATTCTTTCCGGACCTTATCCTCAGTTGACTTTTCAAGAGACTCAAAGTGAGTACTTACAGAGTTTATAAGTTTCTTCAGATGACTGGATGGAGAATCGGATGAATTCTTGACATGTTTGGGAATGATTTTCTCGAAGATACCGAATACAAGACTTAGTAGCTCACTATCCTCAATGTGAGATTTCAATATCTCTTCCCTTGGCTTGGTTTGAGCAAATGATGCCACCTTCAACTTCTAAATAGATGATAGAGTGGCCAAGTGGATAGGACCTTCAACCAATTCAGGGTCAAACTCCTCTTTTTGTTCTTCTAAAAACTTCTTTACTGCCTTCGTAGTGTCTCTTGCTTCCATAAAAACTTCTTTTACCTCAACCTTCTTTTCTTCAATCTTAGATTCTTGCTTGTCTTTAGGAATCTCTATTTCTTTAGTTGATATATCTTTAGGAGCTTCAGTCTCCATGGGAATTTCAATGTCTTCCACATCTAGAGGATTTTGAGTGTCCTCAATTATGTCTTCTTTCACTTCTTCAATATTAGCCAGAACATCTTGAACTTCTGAACTGGATGGAACATCTTCAACATGAGTTTCCTTAGACACAACATTATATCTGTTCTTCAACATAATTGCCTTAAAAAATTTCTCAGTGTTTTTTTCCACTTCCTCAGTCTGCTTGATCATAAGCTTATTCACCCTTGATTTTCTCTTAAAATCCCTTTTAGATTCATTGAGGATTTTCTTCATTTCTTCTATTGAGATTACCGGGCATAGATAGGCAAGTATGTGCTCTCTCATTCGTTCTTCTTCAGCTCTTGCATTTACTCTCCTCATTTCTAAGACTTCATATAACCCTTTAGGTAACCCTGATATTATTTCTATGAGAGTTATTGAAAATATTCAAATATTTTATTGTGGCTTCTTCAAGAGTTCTTTGACAAGCACTATCAAAAGTGTTATACCATTCAGAAAGTGTTTTGAGATTACCATCCTTTACTAATATTTTTTTCCACTTCCTCTATAGTCATACCTGATTTATCAGTTTTCACCTTTTTCTTGCCTTTTTCTTCATCAAAGGGCTTGTCCTTAGAGACTTTTGATGCCTTTGTTCCCTTATTCTTGATTTCTCTAACTTCTTCATTTGATTTAGTTTATTCGTCATCTTCAACAACAACATAGACTCTTGTGCTTTTATTATTCTTCCTCTTTCCTTCTCTTCCAGATGTATTGATTTAAAATTTCATAGGATTTGATTTCTTTGTAAGACTGGATGAGGGTGTAGAGCTCCTTGTAGATCTAGATCTAGTAGAGGATGTTGTCAGACTAGCTGAATCAGTTTTGGCAAGCTCCCCTTTTTCAGAGTGTTCTCTTTTCTTCCTAGCTTCCCTCACTGCTTCAACTAATATGTCAATGCTTTCTGCAAAAGCTTCAACTTCCCTTCTCACTCTTTAGACTATCACAGGCTTCCTTATTTGATTATGCACTTGTATATCCTTCTCTGTAAAGGTACCAAACCTTTCTTCTATTGAATCCCGAGGTTTACTCAACAAGTGTTCAACATATAACTCCAAAATGTGTTCTTCAACCTCATATCTCATAGGAATTATCCAGACTATTCTAGGTTCAACTGCTTCCATCAAACACTGATCGATGTCAACCATGAAGAAAATAGTGTCCTTATAATTTTCCATAATAGACTTAGGAATCCTTTCCCTAGCTTGCATTACACTCTGAAATTTTTGAAGTAGCCCCAAATAGCAATTTTCCTTGCTTTGATGTCTCCGATTATGTATAACATTTCTCTGATTTGAACATCTACATGTCTATCATTTTCCCATTGCACTCTACCAACTCCCAGAACTTCATTCATGAAGTAGAAGAATAGACACAATAACATATTGCCATACTTCAAAATGTTCTTCTTGTCCTTCTTGATTTTTCCAAGATTTTCAATTAGCTAGCTTCGGAGTAACTCGCATAAGTCATATTCTGCATTTTCCTTGACCATTTGATAAGCTACATAGATTGCAGTACTAGATACAGAGTTATCCTAGCTGGAGTGATAGGTCTTATATCCAATGACCATAGAATAAAACTTTACATCCAATTCGATGATGTCATTAACTGTCATGGCTCTTTTGTCAAAATTGGAACCAGTTGCCTCAGTGTCTGTTTGGTTCTTCACAACTTTCAATATGGGAAACCCACTAGTTGAATTTAGACTAGTAATAATGCTTATAACTTCTCTTGTGATCTTGAAGGGCTGATTTAACCACATGAACTCGGCATGCATTCGACTTAGTATGTATCAAACCCATTCATTTTAGTTGAACACGAGAAACTTCACAATTTGTGTGAATTTCTTCTCCTCCAAAGTTTTAAGTTCAGGCTTTACACTGAAATCTTCTCCCATAATATGATTTGTGTATAAATTTAACAACTGGGAGCTTCCTAAGTCCTCGATATTCACATGAATGTATGCGCTAATATCTTCAATGTGCAAAACACCATACAAAACTAAAGAAAATGCACCTAATGGTTCTCCCTTAACGAATTTGAATGGGTGCCATTTAAAATTTAGGCGGGGTCTATCCTTAATATCAACAACTAACAGAGCATCCATTTCCAAAAAAATCAAATTCACAAGTTTCGTAGATAAATACCTTTTCGCCGAATTAAGGTTTGATCACTGAATCACCTTTAGATTTGTATCGCACCAAAATTCACTTGTAGAGTTCTCCAAACCTCTTTTTCTCAAAATGAAAAGTGACAAATAAGGAATAGAAGTGACTTTTTATCATTTGCACACCTAAATTTTTTTTGCAATAAATTCTTTTTCCCTAGGTCTTCTGTATACCCTGTTTTCATAGTTTGTGAAAGAAAATTCTTTCGTGAACCTTCAATTTGCATAAATTTCCTTCACAAATGTTCCCAAAAGATCTGTAGATGTTCAATGCAATCATTGCAATTTTCCACATTCTGGTACCAACTACCGACAAGGGGTTAAAATATTTTCTTGCGAGCTCCCCCTAGGCCAGAGGCCTTAAGCTAATTCCCGAAGGAATTTCCAGTACTAGATTTTGGTGCTGATCCATTTTGTACATTGGAAGTACTCTTCTTCACCCATGTCTTCTTCATTTGATTCTTGATCTCATCCACAATAACTTTTCCTTTTTCCTTATCATCCTTTTGCATATTTTTCCCTTTTTTTACCGGACCCTTCCCGCTTCTACAAAATCTTGCAATGTGACCGGATTTATTACAATTATAACACACAACATTTCTTTGTACAAACCACTTATTCCGTTGATTTTCTCTTGATTTGCACTAGTTAGCAATATGGCCAAATCTATTGCAGGCATAACATCTAACATTTCTATTGAAAGAGTTGTTTGTCATATCTTTGCATTCAAATGACTTATGACCAAACTTATTGCAAATGAAACACTAACCAAAAAAAGATGGACCACTTGGATTGATTCTACTTCTACATTGAGCAGCCATATGACCAAATTTATTACAAACAAAACAATATCCATTGAACTTTTGAGCATTGGGTTGTCTTACCAGATACCTTCTAGCTTTGTTTGTTTGATTTCTTGACCTAAATTTCCTTTGACCTGATCCAAAGCTTTCTCCTTTCTCATATCAAAGAACTTTCTTTTCATTTTTAATCTTCTGAATTTGAATCAGTTCATCAAGCTTAGCTGAGCTAATCTTGAACTTATCCTTGTATTCATTTGTACTAGCAAGTTCATCCCTAGGAATAACAATATGTATTTCAAGCTCTTCTTCATTGTTTCTAGATTGTTGCAATTCAAGCTCCAGCTGATTGAATCTACTGCATTCATCAGATCTTTCTTTCAAGGACTGAGTAAGATTCTCTTCATTCTTCTTTCTATATTCAATCACCTTGGTCATTCTCATAACAATAGATTCCATCTCATGCTTCAGGACAACATTATCTCTAGTGAGATTTTCACATTCTTTTGTATTTTCCTTCAAGGCTTGACTTAGGTGTTCATCTTCCATGCTTTTTCTTTCTTTCTACTTGATCTAATCACAAAGTTCCTTTCTCTTTTCCTTGGACTTATTTATTTGATCTTTGAATAATTGAATGAATTTATCAACATTTGTGAGGCTTTCTTGCAAGCCCAACTTCAAATTTGGACTGATCAAGATCATCTAGTGCCACCAAAAGTTGTTAATGAATACTTCCAAAGTCCATTGAATCACTTTCCTGGATCTTCCCCAAGCTTTTAAACTTCTTCTGAGGAACTAAGCTCCGATACCAATTGTTGGAATCAAGGAACATTAAGAGGGGGGTGAATCAATATTATGCAAAATCTAACTTTATTAACTTGGTCTTTAAACCTCTTATAGCATTGAACCAAAAGAAAGATGCAAGAACATAAGATAAGCAACCACAACACCCTAACACAAGGATTTTTACGTGGAAACCCTTTCAAGGGAAAATCCATGATGGAGGTCAATCTACAATTTGAGTATACTCAATATAAGTGTTTATAGAAGGAATGCACATGCATTCAGGTGCACTGCCTAGAGCTCACTGCTCAAATACAAAAGGCTTTCTATGCAAAAGAAGAATCATTGTCTTATAGTCACATCCAGAAGACAATTGGTGTAGATGAACTATGAAATAGAATATGATGATGCCTGAGTATAGTTCCTGTTAAGCACATCATTCAAATTCTTCACATTTTGTTTGCTTTTGCTCATTAAACTTTGTTTGCTTTAATTCACATCACCAATCTTTGTTCTGCTCAAATGAAACTATGCACAATCGATCTATATTCCTTCTAACTCTTGCATCACATCGCAATATATGTCAAAATTATATGAGTGATTGGTTAGATATATCCACCACTAGAGATTAGAACAACTACATGTTGGCTTAAACAAAATATAAAGCATGCACAAATTGTTGGCTCAATCCATAGATAATTATCAATGCAAATCCACCAATTTTGGCCAAAACATAGTGAAGACCCAAAACAACATTTCTCAAACACCATAAAAAATTATGTCTCAAAGATCCACAACACGCTACGCTCATTTAGTCAGCCTTTCTACACTGTTAGACTGAAAACCAATACACCGAATCTTCTAACCTACGCACCAATCAATGCAAACCCTGATGATTCAAGGATATGATAGTTTATACATCAAAATACCTTCCCCAAGATCCACAACATAAAATTACATATGATCCAATATACATAACTCTGTCAGATACCCTGTTTTAGCTTTGACATATAACACTTATCTTTGATCTGACTTTTGGTATAAACAATTACCGAGATGTGGATGAGATTACTAACTAGGGTTTCCATCAATGACAACACAAAATGACTTGTGCAGTGTCTCTTTCCAACACTATCTTCATTGCTTTAAAGGTTGTCTCAGTCTTCTCCTTATCTTTTGTAAATTTTCTCATTTCAAATGCATTCAAGACACCAAATAGGTGTTCCTTAGTAAATGTCTGTAGATCATATTGCTCTTCAAGAGTAGATACTTTGTCACTATAATTTTCTAGTGATGTCATCAAGATCTTCTCAATTATATCTTCATCTATCATGGTACTACCTTGATTCTTGATCTTTGTTTCTATAAGTTCAAATCTCTGATAATAGCTTGCAATGTCTTCTCCATCTTACATTCTCAAATTCTCAATTTTTCGCTTAGCAATTAGTTTCCTTGACAAATTTACTCTATCATTCCCTTCATAAATGTCTTTTAATTTTTTTCCATACTTCATTAGAAGTAGCTAGAGAAATAACTTTTTTTCTTTTAGTTTTATATAAGGCACTGAAGATAGCATACCTTGCTCTTTATTTCTCTTCAAAAGTTGTAATCTCATCAGTAGAGGAAGAACCAGCTTCTGGTATCACATACTTTATCCCCAAAACTTTCCAGGTGTTGAAACTAAGTGAAATCAGATAACTTCTCATATGTTATTTCCAGTCATTGTAATCAATCAAAAATAGGAATCTACAACTTGTGTGCCATATAATCTACCTCAAGCGGTTAAGATTTTCTCTGAGGAACTGGAGCTCTTATACCAATTGTTGAAATGCATAACAAAACTGAGAGGGGGGGGGGGTGAATCAGTTGTATTAAATCACTTTACTTATAAACTTAATCTTTTCACCTTAACTTCAATCTTTTATTAAGTGTAAACATGAAATGAAAATAACAGAAAGAAAACACTAGAGACACCAAATTTACATGGAAAACCCAATGAGGGAAAAACCACGGTGAGGATTAACTCACAATATAGTAGTAATGCAGTATCAGATACATAGTCTCACTGCCAGAGGGCTCACTACCTAGATACAAAAGGCTCATTGCCTACATAAGAATAAAGAAAGGAATAAATGAAGATCCATCACTAGGGTTCCACACATTCACAGCTAAATCAAAAGATTGTAGATTCCATCAGCTCACTACTTTCAAGAATCTAACTCCTTAAAGTACTGTTGCTTCAATTCGCTCTTCCACTCTATGCTTTTTGGAGTTTTTTGCACACTTCACTTCCTTGCTCGATTCGTGGATGGATGGATATGAAATTCACCACAACTTGATTTTATTTTATACCATCTTCAACCTTAGAAACATTCTCCAAGGTCGGCTATACAATTTCATTTACAAGTTCAAACTAGGTCAGCTACTCAACATCCCCGTGGTGGAGAAGAATGAGAGAGGACCAATTACATATTTAATTTAGGACCCAAACAAAATCTTGGATCAAGCACACATTTTCTTAAGTTGATGCAAAATACCTAATGTAATGTGTAAACACCAGGTTGACCAAACCTAATGAGAAAACCAATGATCTTTGAAGTACACACATCTCCAACAAGATAATCACACGTGGATCACTCAACACACTTCACTAGAAATTTTACCATCTCTAAGAATACATTAGGTACATTTGCAAAAATTACAAAAAACTTCATTTATAGAGAATTATTTACTAGTCCAACTGGACCAACCCGCAAAAGCACAAGAGCTATGTAGTAGGTCTTCTGGAGCACCAAACCACAAACAAATTTGTCACAACACAAAAACCATCAGAAAGATTCATCTCCTAGATTTGAAAGATCTGAAACCACATATTAGAAGACTATGGATCCAAAACATTTCTCCCAATGCAAAAGCAAATAGTTTTTCCAAACCAGTTCACACACCGGTGAACACACCTTCTACTCTTCATCGACCCAAAAGCTAAAAATCAGGATATACGATCTATTTAAGCTTATGAACACACTTATAGATCTGCACATGCATAGGATTAACATAGAATAAATAAATAGCACAATACCGAAGCACACTCAAAAAACACTTCAACACCACTTTCATTATTTCTCAAATTTTCTCAAAAGCACTTGGAAAAAACACAGCTACAAATTCATAAATATAGCTCCATGTACTCTAAGAACTTCTACAGTATCAAATCTATACAAATACCATCTATAGTCAACTTGAGTTGTGTTGGCATCAATGAAAACATTAATGACAACACCATCAAACACATCCATACTTGCAACAATATCAACCCCTCAAAAATGTTCAAAACCCTTGGTTAAGGTCTAAAAGACTTCTCTCCAAATCCCTCTACCACTGCCAGTGACAAACAAACAAAAATCAGAACTTGGTTCATCTACTCTTCCTTGCCTTTTCTATTACACAGTCTAATACATCAAATATTAGACCTACTGGTGAATCATGGCATTTGAAAACCCCTGCTTGAGCCCCTACAAAATTAAAATATGATAGATTACATATATATAGATGTTACCAACCATTTTTGTGAGTTTCCATTAGTGGTAATTTGAGTTACAACATTAGTTCACGCCACTGGTTACCCTAGGTAGGTTTTTGGTAGTTTTTAAAGAAAATGCAATAAATTTCAAAGTACTTAATGAAAATTGATTCCAAAAGAAGTAAAATGAAGTAAATTGATTTTAGACCACCATATTGACCGTACAGTCCATACAAGATGAAGAAACAAATATGTAATGTTAGAAATGCATAGAAAATGTTTGCTTTCATTTACCAGAAATTCAAAAACAATGTCTCCAACCCCCATTCGAGTTTGGAGGGTGCCTTTATACATTTCCCATAAATTCCAACTATTTTCAACCACCTTTTGATTAGTTTGCTAACAAAACACCATTTTGACACTTTTTGCCAAAGTTGCTTGACAACTTTTTGAGCAACATTGACAACTTTTACAATTTTTGACCAATGGACCTATAACACTCCAAAATGGATCAACATGGTTCCAAATGGTCATAAATGACCTTATTATACTCCAAAATGCCCAACCAACCTAAAAACCAAAAATGACAAAAAGATATGCATATGAGGCCCCTGATGCCCTTGCACCATACTCCCCAAAGAGAAAAGATTCAAGGTCCCCTTGAATGGAGGTCTATAATAGTACAATTAACCAAAATCCAACATCTAAGAATGATTTTGAATATTTCCCACCATTTGCAATGATATCAACTGTATAGGGGTACAAATTAGAAACCAAGTCTTCAATCTTGAAATCAAATTTCCTTCTTCTCACATCTGCCTTAGCACCTACAATCTTTGTGTAATGACCCACTGCACCTATCATAAACCAAAAATCACCTTGGATAAGAAAATTGAGGCACTTCACCCTATGATTACAAAGAGGTTTCTTGAAAACCTTAGGAATGTCCTTGAAATATGCATTGTCCTTATACACTTCCTTGAATTCTTCAATACCAACACTCAAAAATTGAAATCCCTGCACTATCAATGTTCCTCCATGCCAAATATCAACCACCTTATGAATTTTCCCCTTCCTCTTCTTGTATTTGAAAATGTAGTGTTGAAGATACTCAATGCACTTGTTGTTCCTTACATTTTACAACTTTGTACCCATCTTGGATGACACTCTTTCTATGTGCATCTACTCAATCTCACTTTCATTAGTTTCCTTCACACTAACCATGGTACCTTTAGCATTATAATCACTATCATTTGCAACCTCCTACTGCTGCCCCAGTTGTAATTGCGGCTAATGAAATTGTCTTTTTGCCGTCTTCAACTCAGTCTGAAAATTTTGCTGCTCTGAACCTTCTTCTTTCATTAAACAATGCTCATTCAAATTTGAAATTTTCTTCACATCAAACTTGTTTCCTTTAGCACCCAAATTCCGACTATGTGCAACCTTCCAAACAATTTTAGGGATATCACCTTTGATGGCACCATTTTTTACTCTAGATATCTTACATTCTTCATAGGTTGCTTTACATGACATACAAGCCCCTAGTGTGAAGTCAATAGAATGATTTATATCCCTAATTAGAGGTAATGAGTTTGGGATATCATCCATCACTATATCAGCATGTTCCTTGAGAAAATCTTGGATCTCCAAAGGAAATTCATCAATCCTAGTTGTTGTCACAATAGTCCTTGTCCTGATCATTATTGCAAATCCTATTTGTTTCTCTTTGAATTCCTTTTCTCCTACCAACATCACATTGGATTCCACTTGTGGTGTTTTATATTCATCTTTCAATGGTGTTAGAGTATATGAGACTCCATCCTTCTCTATGACATACATGTTTTTTCCACTATCCTGCTTAGCATTTCTATCATATTGCCATGGTCTACCAAGGAGTACATGACAAACATCCATAGGGATTATGTCACACAAGACCTTGTCCTAATAACCCCTATATGGAATTCTACCCAGCTTTGTTCATTCACTAACACTTTTTGATCTTTGTTTAACCATGATACCTTATATGGAGTGGCATGAGGTAATCTTTTCAACTTTAACTTCTCTACCATTTCAACAGAAACCAAATTTTCAGTATTACCAGAATCAATGACAACTTTACAAAATTTACCTTGGCATTTGCATGTAGTCATAAAGAGTGACTTTCTTTGGGGTGGTTCCTTCTCCATGGGCACTTTGATCAAGTTTCTTCTCATCAACAAGGACTCCCACACTTCTGGATCAACATTGTATGATGGAGAATTGACTTTCATTATCCTCACCTTGTGAAATTTGATTCCTCCTTTTATTTCTAACTGAAGGAGATGATTGTTCTTCAAGGAATTTCCATGCTTGGTGACTAAAAAAATTGTTACATTTATAACACTTTCAAGTGAATCCACTTGTTCCTCCTCTACTCTCGAATCTCCCCCTAAAATTTGATCTTCTTCCCCTAAAACAACCCCTTGAATCTGGGATTTGTTCTTGAGAACTACTTGTCTCTCCTTCGCTCTCATGTGACTGCCCTGAATCAAAAAATGATCCTCTTCCTCTAAAATTCCCTCCTCTACCTCTACTTTGATTTTCTTGTCTCCTCAACTTGTCTTCAACCTTTATGGCCAACTAATAGCACTCTTCTACAGTTCTTGGACTTGTGAGACTTAGTTAATCTTGTAGACTATATTTCAGTCCATTCAAATACCTTGTAACCTTATCAACATCTTCTTCCATATGGCTTGATCTAATACTCAGTTTATAGAATTCTTTAGTATAATTCTTCACATTCATGTCTTTTGTTTCAAATTTTGTAGTTGTCTATACAATTGAATGGCATAATCACTAGATAGAAATTTACCTTTCAAATTTGCAACCATTCTATCCCAAGAGGTTATCTTTTCCTTCTCTCATCTTGCACATACTCCCACCAAAGGGATGCATGGAACTTCAACTTTTTTCTTGCCAACTTCACTCGTTGTTCCTCTAACACATCTTCAAATTTAAAATATTTATCTAGATCTCCAATCCATTCAATAAGTTCCTCACAATTTAGACTACCTAAATACATCGGGAGTTCCATTTTCACTTTGGAACCTTCACCTTTGATTGCTTTTAGCAATCTCTCCAACCTCAAATCTTCAACATCTCTTTCTTCATGTGTTTCCTCTTATTCTATATTTTCTTCATCTTTTTCTTCTTCTCAATCACTCAAAACTCCTATGATTACACCTCTTATCTAATTGGTCTCAACTGCTGCAAGTCTGGCTTCAAAGAGGGCCTTCATCTCCTTAATCTCTCTTGTAAAGTTCTCCTTTATCTCCCTCACCTCTCTAGCAATTGGATTCACTTTTGGGGTCATCCTTACTTGTCTTAAATTCACTAAATTTTGTCTTTATTGGCTCTAATACCAATTTGATGCAGAGGAAGGACCTTCTTTAGAACCAGAACTCAAAAATGACAAGATGTTCATACACAATCTCCATTACTGCTCCTAGGTGCACCTCTTTAGACCCTAGCATTAAACTCCTTTTGGGTCTTAGACCCAACATAACTTGGGTAGTGAAAACATCATGGTATACTTGTCATGAGGCTTAAATGATCATGGAAAACTTCCATGTGATGACTCAAAAATGCAATAGTTTATGGGCTTACAACTTGGAATAGTCATACACAATTAGTCCTCTTGGGACAGTCATAAAAAACCTTGTATCAACCCCTCAAAAATGAGAAAAACCCTTGGTTAAGGTCTACAAGAACTCTCTCCACATCCCTCTACCATTGCCAATGACAAAAAAAAAATTAGACCTTGGTTCATCTACTCTTCCTTGCCATTTTTGTTACACAGTCTCAACTGTTGCAAGTCTGGCTTCAAAAAGGGCCTTCATCTCCCTAATCTCTCTTGTAAAGTTCTCCTTTATCTCCCTCACCTCTCTAGCAGCTAAATTCACTCTTGGGGCATCCTTACTTGTCTAAAATTCACCAACTTTTGTCTTTATTGGCTCTAATACCAATTTGATGTAGAAGAAGGACCTTCTTTAGAACCACAACTCAAAAATGACAAGATGTTCTTGTAACATCAAAAAAAGGGTCCTTAGGATTTTTCATGCTCATTTAGCTCCTCCTTGTGGATTTGAACTCAATGTTTCCTTGATCTAGTGTTGTGAGGTGTTTTACACATCCACATTAGGTCTTGGGACCATTTTAAGCTAGATTCACTTAACTCTACCCTAATTTAATGTTGGAAAATGTATTTATTTGCATCTTCACATTAAATTTAGGAGTTTTACAAATAAAGTGGACCCAATCTAGTGTTGTAAAGTGTCTTTCACATTCACATGGGATTTAGGACCCTTCTAAGATAAATACATCCAATTATGCCTTAATTTAGTGTTGTAAAGTGTATTTATTTATACTTTCACATTGGATTTTAAGCCCTATTGCATTTATGACTTTTATATCATCATTAATAGGCACCTATGACCCCATATTGTGCATCCCGAGGCTTATATTGGTCAAAAACTTGACAAAATTAATATATAAACTTAATTTATGCATTCCTCGACACTTTATCCCCCAAAATAACCCACGTGGGATCCATTCACCACTTTGGGTGAATGAGTCCCATCTAGGTATTTGAACTATTTTTGAGGTTTGAGCAAGAAAAAATGGGTTTTTAGTTCAAATTTCTTCAATGTCAACCTTGGGGATTAAATTAACGGTCATGTGAGTGGCTTGCCTATATAAACAAGCTTCCAAATCATTATTTCATCTAAGCATCTCTAAGAACTCTAATAAATCCAAGCAACATCAAGCATTCATCTCATCAAGTCAAGCAAGCAAGGGTTAAGCATTCAAGATAGCTTTCAAGATCATTCAAGGGCAATATTCTCCATCCATTGTTGCAGCAATTCAAGATCCATCATCATGTCAAGTATGTCAAGAATCAATCATGTTAGTGATCTAGTGTTGTGATGTAGCATTGAAGATCCAAGATCAAGCATTGTCCTATCCCTATTGTCAAAGATCAAGATCTACATCCTTCATGGCCATTTCATGTTGAGTTGAAAATTTACAAGACACCATTCAAGGTATTATTGTCCATGATTCCTGTTCTTTGTTTCATTTTTCATGCCTTCATTTCATTATCTCATCATTTGGTTTAATTACCTAAATGGGCTTTGACCAAGGCAAACCCCCATTCCCTAAAAATCAACATTTTCTCTCTCTTTCTTTGTGTGATTGTATATCTAGGTATCTTGGAGCATGAAAGATAATTGAAGAATAGGTTTCAAACTTGCTGAAGTCATCTCTCTACTTGCAAGGTCAAAATCTTCACAAAAAGTCACTTACAACCCTGAAAATCAGGGTTTCGGATCTAGACACCTAGAGGAGCATAAGAGAAGATTGAGAGGAGCAAATCAAAAATTTGAATTTCTAGAAAGGATGAATTGGAATCATTCACCACAATTGGTGAATGAGTCCCATTTTTTATCAATTTTGAGATTTTGGCATTTCTGGATACCCTTTTTTCGAGAAACTTGTTCTTGTGTAGAAACCTTGATTTGGGACTGATTCGCCTAGATTGGCGAATGAGTCCCAATGGGCCAAAATTTTAGAATAAAAAATATTTCCAGCCTTCAACACATTTCCAAGTGCACATATTCTGTTATGTGGCTTTTTGTTTTGTTCTTCTTGCATTTTCAAGTTATTTAGCTCAATTTTTCATATCACACTGTGTTTTCCAACATTTTATTTTCCAAGTTTATACTTGGTGGTGAACCCATTTCTTTGACATCATTCAATCCCCTAGAACATTCCCTTTTCCATATTTCAATCTCCTTTTCATTGGAATCTCAAGGTCTTGTTCTTGAGTGAAGAGTGTTGAAATTGACCTCTCTCCTCTTAGGTCCAAAACCCTAGGTGCGAAAGAGAGTACACAATTTTCTACTATTCATTTTGGTGAGCCTGTATTTTGAATACCTTATTTGCTGATTTGGAGTCCATCATCATCCTAAATTTGGCTTGCATTAACATTCCATTAGGATTTGCATTGGTTAATTTGCATTCTAGGGTTTCAAATTTTACATTAGTGAAAGTGCATATAGGTTGTATTTTTGCATCTAAAATCATTGAAAATCACCTAATAACTACATTTACATTTAGGCTACACATCATACAACATAAAAAGCTTAAAAAATTCATTGAAAATTCTGAAAATTTTGAAAAAAAATCCTTGATGGGACTCATTCGCCACCTTAGGCGAATCAGTCCCTTTGCACCCCTCAAACTTCCTTTTACAACATTAAAAAACTTGTTTTTACACTTTTATTTGCTGCCATTAACTATCTATTTCAGTTGGTGGAGTTTCTATTACATGCATTTCATTAAATCTAGCTTAATTTTGTCCATTTCATGCATTGCTTAATTTCAAATTTGCATTTTCACATTGTTACATAGCATGATCAATCAATTGTCATCTTCAAAATTTGAAAAGTTCAATTATTCTTTTGAATTTTTTCTTTAGCATTTTTTCATTTCAAGTTTGTAAAGCAATCATTACATCATGTTTTCATTGCAAAAGGCTATAGTTCTCATACTTCAATTTTCTATTTTTCGATCTTGTTGAATGTTGCAAGAAAGCTTTGTTAATTGCATATGAATATGAGGTCCTTTCCCCTCTCTTTTTGTTCATCATTGATCCCTCTCCTAATATCCCTTCTAAGAGTGAGGTTAGTTTAGTGAAAGAAACCTTGGATAATCATAACAATCACATTCGTTCTTCTCATAATATCTCTCCTACTTGTGAAGAATATATTGTAGCATTAGAAGAACTAATTGATGATATTTTTGAGAACCTGAGTTGTTTCTCTCCTCTTACCTCTCCTATTAGGCAAGACATTACTAAAGAAGAGGAGATATTGATAAGTAATCATGATGATAACATAAGACAAAAAGAGACCATTGAAACCTACCCACATTCATCTCCCAACATCTTCTCCTCTTGTGGTGATGATGAGGATATGTTGGTGTTAGATGAGAAAAACTTTAAGATCTATGACAATCCTATTTGTGTTCCTTCCCCCACCTATCCTATTTTGGAAAACATTATGGGAAAAAGGAGTGAAAATTTGGACAATCTTGACAAACACGCTTGTTCTTCTCTTAGTATCTCCCCTAGTGGTGATGAAGATACTTTGATGTTAGAGAACATAACCAATGACAGTCATAAGAATCCTATGGAACAAAACAATAACATCATTGATGAACAATAAAATTTAACCATTGATCATTCCCCTATTTGCAATGAAGTCTAGAAGAACCAACCTTTGAATCTCAAGAAACTTTGGTTTGTAGTTCTCCTAAAAACTCTCCTCCTAGGGAGGATATCATGGTGGAAGAAAATATGAACATTGACACATATAATGATGCTTCCTTAGGTGAAGTGACATTAGACTCCTCTTCACTAATACATCATGAAAATAAGCACAATCTTGTTGAGGTTATGATGACACAAACTGGATCTCCTTTAATTAGTGAGATCCCTAAGTCACCTCCCATTAGTGAATCACATAAGAAAATAAAATATTTCTTGAAATTAGGGGTGTAATCTAACAATGTTTTGCAGCAACCAAGATATAACACAATTTCTCAAACATTTAGGAGACCGCAAACCATTCTCGTAACATCACCATTGCCCCAACATATTGTGCCTAGTGCTGAAGATCTTAGGAAGACTCTCGCTAATATATTTGTGTGGCAACTCATTCAACTATCACCTACATACAAGTGCCTATTTCAAGAAATATTACAAATAAAGCAGGAGGAGATCCAAGCTTCTATGAAATTGAATAATGTAACATCCTCCTTTCATCCCACATAAGTCACACAATCAAAAATCACATTCCCTAAACATGAATTTCCCTCACTTGAGACCCAAAACAAGAATGAAGCCTTCATGATTAAGGTGATCATTAATGAAACTGCAGTTAGGTGCACTCTCATAGAAAATGGAGCTAAAATCAATTTTTGTAGCATTTACCTACTAGAAAAAATTGGCATGGACAAAAGGCTCATTCAACTTAATAATGTTCATATTTGTGGCTTTGAAAATTTTAATAGACAACCACTAGGGATGATCACATTACCTATTGAGTTTGAACCTATATTGTTGCCTACCTCTATCCATATCATGCCAAGACCCCTTTCATACAATCTTATCCTAGGGAGACCATGGATTCATGCTATGAAAGGAGTCCCCTATACTCTTCACCGTGAAATGAAATTTGAATATAACAACAAGATATTCATGGTTGACATCGATGAATGAAGCTACAAATCACATAATCACAACACTTCCAACTCCCCTAATACTTTCATTCCAAAATCAAAATGTGAGCCAATACAAATTGATATTAATCCTAAATGCTTTAGTGACAATTGGGGGTCGTTAGATTTTACACCCCCTTTCAATAAATAATCTAAAATATTACCCTCAAGGTCCAAAGATTCATATACCAATGATTCATTTTTAGATACAAGTTCTAATCATGATTGGGGTTTTACATCTCCCTTTATAAGAGAGTGTAAAATCTCACAACCTAAACCAAAACAACCTTTTGTTTCATTCGCTCAACTTAGTTCTACAACATTACCCCATGGTGTTGATGGGGGCTATATAACTCATATCCCTCATAAAGGAATGCCACATAACTTTAAAAAGGATTTGTGTTCTAGTGAAGAAGCCAATCCTTCTAAAAATCATAAGCCCCCTTCATCTGACTTGGAATATTTTTATGTTATCAAATACAATCTCCCTCCTTCACATGGATACAATGAACACATGAAGTAAACCAACATACCATACTCTTTCAAGAAAGATCTAGGGTTACCTCCCTTATCTCCATTTTCATCTAAAGCCTTATCATTTAGTGTGTGCATGACATCTTGCACAAATAAAGGAACATCTTATGCTATTGATCAAGAGAGTATCTTGTTGAGACTTCTTTATGATCACTTGATATCTCTCCCTCCAAAAACACGAAATAAATTTTAGTACAAAAATTCATTTTACGCTTATCATAGAGTTCATGGTCATGCTACTAATGAATGTAAGGCTTTGAATAAAAAAATTCAACATCTCAAGGAGTGTGTTTCTCTTCCTTTTGTTAAAGCACCTAACTCCTCTAGTTGATGCTTATTCTCATCCTATTCAGCTCACCCTTGTCCTACACTAAGTGGGGGCAAGGGGTTGATAGCCTTGTTCTCGTATGTCACTTGTCATTATCTCTTTTGGCTAGTTCATCGCCTTTCATGTACATAACAAAGCAAGCTTTGGATGTGGATGACATGCCTTAAGTTGGATTGCATGTGACATACTACCTTATTCATGATGTAGCTTATCAGAAACATATGACTTGGCATAGGGATTTCTGTGTAAGCTCTCATTTCTTCTTCTACTTTAAAGCAATTTCTCATAGTAATGGTGTTAGAAACCTCTTTAAAGTGGGGGCATACATCGAAATTCATGTTTCATTGTGCAATTTTATTTTTTCTTACGATGCGTCCTTTTCTTAGTGGTGTCGTTGGGTTTGATTTCCTCCAAGAGCATGATATTTCTTTGACTTATTCTCTCTTGGAAACATTAAGCATGGTGTTCCCTAAGAAGAGACCTTGCACGAACTAAGAAAAATCCCTTTGAACATTCCTTACACTATTTCACGTTTACAATTTTGATTATATTACCACCTTGCATAACACAACTTGCATGCCTATGGATCCATCCTATTTGTTCATGAGTTTCAAGAATATGAAATTTTGCTTGTCTCATTTAGCTCAAAAAGTCATTTTCATGTGGCACCTTATTAAAGTTATTAGGAGGTATAACTTTGGTATGGTTTGAGTGAGAAGCCTAATCTGAGGCATGAATATCCCCATAGCCACTTGCATGTGTGTGTGAGTACATACCAACCATGAGTGTATGTTTCTCACCTTTTAGGACTTCTCACCTAGTTGACAACCAAGAGTTTCGTCGCCTCAGAGTGAGTGTGCATTTTTCGGACAAACAACTTAGATTTGATCCACATCGTTTTGGACAAACAATCAAAGCTTGATCCACCTTTTCATTCTTTGCTTATTTTTATTCTTCTTCTAGTCATTTGCATTGCATGATTGCATATCTTGTTCTGCTACAAACCATTCACCTTGTGTGTGTCCTTTTGCGCTTATGTCAGTTTGACTTAGGATCTTGGATTCTGGGGGTTTGACCACTACCTTGATCTTTGTCATCCTTTTTCATCTACATTGGTACGATCAAAACCCTCTTGAATGTCTACTTTAGTGTGAGTTTGAAGCAAGTTCATCCTCTCACTAAAGTGGGGGCTAACTGAACATTGAAAAAAGCGTCCTTAGGCTTTTTTGTGCTTGTTTAGCTCCTCCTTGTGGATTTGGACTTAATTTCGCCTTGATCTAGTGTTGTGAGGTGTTTTACACATCAACATTAGGTCTTGGGCCCATTTTAAGCTAAATTCACTTAACTTTTCCCTAATTTAATGTTGTAAAATGTATTTATTTGTATCTTCACATTAAATTTGGGAGGCTTCCAAAAAAAGTGAACCTAATCTAGTGTTGTAATGTGTCATTCACATTCACATGATATTTAGGCCCCTTCTAAGCTAAATACATACAATTTTTCCTTAATTTAGTGTTGTAAATTGTATTTATTTACACTTTCACATTGGATTTTGGGCCCCATTGAATTTATGACTTTTATATCTTCATTAATAGGCACCTATGACCACATATTATGCATGTTGAGGCTTATTTTGGTAAAAAAACCCAACAAAATCAACATATAAATTTAATTTATGCATTCCCCAACACTTTAGCCCTCGAAATAGCTCCTATGGGACCCATTCACCACTTTGGGAAAATGAGTCCCATTCAGGTGGGACTCATTCACCCAAGATGGTGAATGAGTCCCATTTGAGCTATTTTTGAGGTTTGAGTAGGAAAATTTGAGTTTTTAGTTCAAATTTCTTCAATGTAGGCCTTGGGGATCAAGTTAAAAATCATGTGAGTGGCTTATCTATATAAACAAGCTTCCAAATCATTATATCATCTAATAATCTCTAAGAATTCTAAGAAATCCAAGCAACATCAATCATTCATCTCATCAAGTCAAGCAAGCAAGGGTTAAGCATTCAAGATAGCTTTCAAGATCATTCAAGGGAAAGATTCTTCATCCATTGTTGCAGCAATTCAAGATCCATCATCATGTCAAGTATGTCAAGAATCAAGCATGTTAGTGAGCTAGTGTTGTGATGTAGCATTGAAGATCCATGATCAAGCATTGTTCTATCCTTATTGTCAAAGATCGAGATCTACATCCTTCATGGCCATTTCATGTTGAGTTGTAGATTTACAAGACATCATCTACAAGACATCATTCATGTTCTTTGTTTCATGTTTCATGCCTTCATTTCATTATCTCATCATTTGGTTTAATTATCTAAATGGGCTTTGACCAAGGCAAACCCCCATTCCCTAACAATCAACATTTTCTCTCTCTTTCTTTGTGTGATTACAAATCTAGGTATCTTGGAGCTTGAAGATAATTGAAGAATAGGTTTCAAACTTGTTGGAGTCATATCTCTACTTGCAAGGTCAAGATCTTCACAAAAAGACACTTATTGCCCCAAAAATTAGGGTTTCAGATCCGTACACCTAGAGGAACATAAGAGTAGACTGAGAGTAGATCAAAAATTTGAATTTTCAGAAAATCCGAATTGGACTCATTCACCACAATTGGCGAATGAGTCCCATTTTCAGTCAATTTTAAGATTTTGGCATTTTTGAATACCCTTTTTCAAGAAACCTGTTCTTGTGCAGAAACCCTGATCTGGGATTGATTCACCCAGATTGGTGAATGAGTCCTAGTGGGCCAAAATTTTAGAATCAGTAGTATTTCCAGCCTTCGACACATTTCCAAGTGCACACATTTTGTTCTCTGGCTTTCCATTTTGTTCTTCTTGCATTTTCAAGTTATTTAGTTCATTTTTTCATATTGCACTATGTTTTCCAACATTTTATTTTCCAAGTTTATACTTGCTGGTGAACCCCTTTCTTTGACATCATTCAATCCCCTTGAACATTCACTTTGCCATATTTCATTCTCCTTTGCATTGGAATCTGAAGGGCTTGTTCTTGAGTGAAGAGTGTGGAAATTGACCTCTCTCCTCTTAGGTCCAAAACCCTAGGTGCGAAAGAGAGTGTACAATTTTATACTATTTAGTTCCTACACAATTGCCATTGTTTCTCCTAGGTGCACCTCTTTAGACCCTAGCATTGAACTCCTTTTGGGGCTTAGACCTAACATAGCTTGGGTAGTGCAAACATCATGGTAGAATTGTCATGAGGTTTAAATGATCATGGACAACTTCCATGTGATGACTCAACAATGCAGCAATTTATGGGCTTACAACTTGGGATAGTCATACACAATCAGTCCCCTTGGTAAATTCATAGCAAACCTTGTATTAAGCACTAAAAAATGATCAAAACCCTTGGTTTAGGTCTACAAGACCTCTCTCCACATCCATCTACCACTACCAATGAAAAACAAACAAAAATCAGACCTTGGTTCATCTACTCTTCCTTCTCATTGTTGTTACATAGTCACAATTGTTGCAAGTTTGGCTTCAAAGAGGGCCTTCATCTCCATAATCTCTCTTGTAAAGTTCTCCTTTATAACTCTCACCTCTCTAGCAACTAGATTCACTCTTTGGGGCATCCTTACTTGTCTTCAATTCACCAAATTTTGTATTTATTGGCTCTAATACCTATTTGATGTAGAGGAAGGACCTTCTTTAGAACCACAACTCAAAAATGACAAGATGTTCCTACATAATCTCCATTGTTGCTCCTAGGTGCACCTCTTTAGACCCTAGCATTGAAATCATTTTGTGGCTTAGACCCAACATACCTTGGGCAGTCAAAACATCATGGTAGACTTTTCATGAGGTTTAAATTATCATGGACAACTTCCATGTGATGACTCAACAATGCAACAGTTTATGGGCATACAACTTGGGACAGTCATAACAAACCTTGTATCAACCCCTCAAAAATGATCAAAACCCTTGGTTTAGGTTTGTAAAACCTCTCTCCACATCCCTCTACCACTTCCAGTGATAGACAAACAAAAATCAGACCTTGGTTCATCTACTCTTCCTTGCCATTATTGTTATACAGTTTGATACATCAAATATCTAACCTACTAGTGCATCATGGCACGTTCAAACCCTTCCTTGAGCCCTTGCTAACTTAAAATATGATATATTACATATATAAATACCTTACCACCTATTTTTGTGAGTTTTCACTGGTAGTAGGCTGAGTTACAACATTAGTTCACCCCACTAGTTACCCTAGGTAGGGTTTTGGCAGTTTTTAAAGAAAATGCAATAACTTTCAAAGTATTTGATGAAAATTGATGCCACAAGAGGAAAAATGAAGTAAATTCACATTCCAACTCAATACAATTTATTTTAGACCACCATATTGATTGTACAATTCATACAATATGAAGAAACAAGCCTGTAACGTTAGAAATGCACACAAACTGATTGCTTTCATTCACCAAAACTTCAAAAACAATGTCTCCAACCACCCATTCAAGTTTGGATGGTGACTTTATACATTTCCCATAAATTCCAACTATTTTCAACCACCTTTTGATTATTTTTCTAACAAAACACCATTTTGACACTTTTTGCCAAAGTTTCTTGACAACTTTTTGAGCAACATTAACAAATTTTATAATTTTTGACCAATGGACCTATAACACTCCAAAATGATCATAAATGACCTTATTAGACTCCAAAACACTCAAACAACCTAAAAACCAAAAATGACAAAAAGGTATGCTTATGAGGCTCCTGATGCCCCTGCACCAACTGTAATACCAAGCTACACATGGAATCATGACTACCATCTCCTCCATGAAGATCATCTAGGTATACACAAAATTAATATCAGTAACATACCAAGTGAAACCGAGATCTCCAAGCCAAGAAGATACATACAACCTCCATCAAATCATCACAAACCAATCTAATCCAACATCGCTAAGTCATCACTATCAAAAGCTCCAACTAAAAGTGTATAACCAATGAATGTAACAAGATATCATGACATCATGATCAAATCACATGTTAAAAGTCCCATGAACCAACTAATCAAGGACTCTAACCATCCATCCTCTCAATCCCGAAACAACATACCAATGCACAAATGACCATAGACAAGGCCAATTAATGAAATTTGAAACAATAATGAATCAAACCTGGTGTATATAGATACTCCACATCTGATTCATCCCACTAAAAATGAATGAGTGGCCAATCCACACACCTACATAACTCGTAGATCCAATGACTAAAACATGCAAACTCATCATCACATTAATGATTTGTAAACTGAGATATCAAAGGAGATAACATGTAGACCAAAACAATCGAACACCTTGAATCAACCTCAGATCTGATTTGCCAACCATGTCCATAAACAAGTAATCATAGTCAAGGAACCAAATAAGCATCAAGAAGATAAGAAAAATATCCTCACACCAAACCATATCACCACCAAATAAGCACATACATGATCATGTTGTGCCAATGCATCAAATGTACCTACATACCCATGACACCATAACCATAGCCATCATTGTACCTACACTCAACTATCACCCATATAAGACTCCAAGTGTCAAACCATGTCCAACCATGTCCTCAAAATCAAAGGCAACTTGTGTACCTGTCACCATCAAATTCAAACTTTGCAGAACACCTGTAAACCTATATCAAGAAGCACTAAACTGATAATCAACTATCCTATCATAAATATCATATAAAAACATGTACTCCCTCAAGGTTTCACCTCTTGGATCATCTGAATGCTCACACAATCACACCCCAAATCTCAAGCTCCTACAAGAAATCAAACAAGTACCAAACTCATCCTACTCCTCAAACTGATAAAAAAATATAAACCACTATGTAGTACACTGCAAATTCTCTCCAATGCCTCTTCAAAATCAAAAATCCAACTCCGTATACAAAAATTATGCTCAAAATAGTGAAACCGAGAACATCTATGTTTCAGGCTCCAAAAACATGTCAAAATGGAAAAATCAAGGAACCAAACTAACTCCACAGTGAAGATCATGGAAATAAATTTCAAATGACTATAATAAGTCAAAAAATAGACATATTGGGCAAAAGTTATTCTCATTTGAAAAAACATTCTTTAATCTACCTATGAAGTGATGCAAGGGTGGCCCTTGGGCGGCCCCACCGATAGCCCGCCGACGACAGTGGTTGGTTGGTGGTGCCCTAAGCGGAGGAATCCAAATTTTCATTAAATATAATATAATTTTTACTTTTAAAAACTCTGGGCAGATTTGAAGGAATATTAAATCTACTTGAATTTATTTTTAAATTGACAATTTAAAGTTTAAGCCCTGTCAACTTTATAGACTGGTTCCCCAGCAGACTGAGGGGCCTACGCCAGGGGGATTGGCCTTGCTGACGATGGGAATCGCTGGTCATGGGTACCACAGTCAATCGATAGGGTTGACACCCTGTTGGTACTAACAGTACCATGGCATAGGCGGATGGGACAGGGGGGTCTATGGACCCCCCCATATTATATATATATTTTTAATTTTTTTCTATAAGGATTTTTCAATGCAAATTTTCTAATTTTTAATTTTTTTTATTTTGTAGGGAATAATTTTACCGATAGGGTTTTTTTTTTAATATTTTAATTTCTGCATACCAAAATTGATGTCTGTACGGCCAAATAAGGGAGTCGGGCTAATTTTTTTTTGCATTTTTTCACAATAACAAAAATATGTCAAATTTTATATCAATCTTCATCTCTTGGGCAACTTGAATCCAACCATGAGGTCCATTTTGTCTCAATAGATCATTTATGAAATTTACCTCACAAAAATCTCATTTGAATGCACAACCAAGAAACCCTTTTTACCTAATGTTTTTCACACCCCAAATCTGCAAACAACCCATCATAACAACAAACCCAAAACCCTCAAATCTGCAATAAATAACCTGCCAAACCCTCATATCTTTTCATGTCTTTCATTCTCTCATGTAATGCATAGATTCAAACTCAAACAATATTTTCTCAACCTTTATACAACCACAACCATAGATTTGATACCAGTTGTAAGGAAACTTGCAACCATCTAATGACAATTTCCACATAACCCAAAATAGAAATTTATGCAAATAAGTTCTCAGAATCCATATGCAAGAGAATAGTCAACATACCCATCAAAGATGACACAATATATACCCTAGGAAAACCCTCAAGAGGAAAAAACCCAACCTCCAAAAGCATCCATACTCTATCATATTATTCAACAATAAATTAATACAAGAGTTACAATGAATACCTCTGGAGCATCAAGCCTCTAAATGCATCCTCATGTGTCCAAGCATGAATCCACACATCCCATGCCATGCTTCACATATGAACTCCTTAGAAAGACTCAATAATGACAGCCAAACCACTTAGCCAACCTTAACCACTAAACATGCGCTTTCTTTTATGGATACAAGCTCACACAAATACAACTAGTGGTAAGATAAAACCATGTACCACAAAACCATGTGAATACAAAATTACTAACCCCTTATTTAATATTGGGTACTAAGTTTTCACTTTATTTAATATTTTCCAAATAATAAATTATTATCACATGTCTCCCACATATTAAATAATAATATTGTTGGTTGAAAATTTTTTAATCATCTTTCAATAGATTACACAAAAGATTTCAACCATAGTTGTGTGAGATATAATCTCTCCTCTTAGAAAGGGGAGGTTCCCTTCTTACTACTTACAAAATTTAAATAAAACTAACTAAATATTCACAAAATGTACACTACAACTTCGAGATGAGGGGTGTGTGTTACATTCATGCTTCTCTCTTTCTTAAGAGAACATGTTTTACAATGATTCACAGTTGATAGCTCTAATTCAAAATAACTTAAAACTAAAAATAAGCAGTAATTCCAATACCTCTATCTTGTCAAAGCAAAGCGTAGAGATACCAGGTATGATAATAATAACAATAAAATATGAGAGGAAATATCATGAAGGCACAAAGTCATTCCGTAGCTTTTTCACTGATGGATCTATGAGGGATGTAATGTTTTTCATATTAGAAGCACAAAGTCTTCTAGATACAACAATTCCTGAACAACATGAACAATTACAAGCACAAAGTCTTGTAGATCATTCAACAATAGTTAACAAAACATAAATGTAAATTCAAATAAAGAATGTAACACAGTTTACATAAATTTACTTGAAGCCCTTCAGATCACATCTAATAATCACTACCAATATAAACAATCCACAAGATTATCGATTCCAACACAAAGTCTAGTATGCAATTCTCTTCTTTATTGATCAGATTTTCATTCGCAAACATGAATACAAATTTTCACAAATCTGCTTCAAAAAGGGCAGCACTTCGTTGCAAAATACTAAAGGTAAATATTACAATAGGAATCTCTCTTATTTATAAAGGAGAGGGAAGAGAAAATTTAGGAAATCAGTTGAGAAAAAATAGGAAAGTTAGGTGAGCTAATTTAGGAAAATCTCACCTAACTTTGACTTAGTCAAAATGTAATCCATCTTTGTGAAACCACATCTCAAATTTTTAGTGTAATTACATTTGCCAAAAAGAAATTTAAGATGCCAAAAACTATTTACAAGATGCATAAAGGGAAGCATCAAAAAGTTCAACACTAGAGATCAAGAATCTTCATGGTTCCTTGCTTTGGGTGTGGAAGTCTTCATAATTCTTCTTGGTCTCTTGTATGAGCTTATCATCTAGGCCCACTATGTAATCTACAAGGGTGTGAATTCTTGTGATTGACCTTCAAATGGATGAATGAATTTTATTGAACCTATGAAGATGTGTGTTGAGATTATCAATGGCCAGTCGTATATCACAAATGACATGTATGGATGCTTTGGAAAAATTGGCATCCTCCACTTGTTGCATAATGACTTCTTTGTAGATCTTGGAAAGTTAATTGGCTGGAAGGAAAATCTGGTTTTCTTCAAGAATTTTTCCTGGAGACTCCTTGATTCCCTTCTCCAAGATAGCACGATGTCCTTCGACATCTTCTTGAACATGGTGAAGATCTTCGATAAGATATTTGATCACATTGATGCGGTGCTTGAGTGATTCTCTTACCTCTACATATTTTTCCTTATCGGGAATTACCTCAACTTGCACCAATTTACTGAGCTTTTCATGTTTCATTTGTGACCAAAATGATAGGCACTCTTCCATCTCTTTTTTCTCTGGAGTAAGAGCACTTTCCTCCTTATCAAGCTCTGATTTGAGCTTAGCTATTTGTGTAGCCTTCTCATCTACAACAACTATTACCTATGATCCATCTTGTATTAATTCATCAATAAAATCATACAATGCTTTACCTTTTGAGGCAAACTTTTCTGCCTTCTGTATTGTTGGTTCTTCTAGGTTTTCAATAGCCATGGGTTGGATATTTCCTGAAGAGTTTGCAAGTATCCTCAAAATAGTTGCATATCGTTCGGCCTTTTGTTTGTACATGTCCCGAGCTTTCTCCATTTTGTCAAGCCTTCATGCCAATGCATCCAAGACTACTTGTGCATCTTCTTTTTCACTTTCATTCGTGACCTTGCCAAGATGGAATCTTGTTACAATGTAATCCTTCATATTTACATCTCCTTCCTCTTGAGGTGGTATGCTAATCTCTACATACTTTTGACCGGATTTGTCAACATGGAGTCTCGAATGTACCTTTGCCTTTTTTTCCCTTGGATTTTGGAGGGGCTATCTATTAAAGATTGAGTTCCTCTGGAGAGATCATCTACTTTTTACTCTTTGATACTTGAGATACCAACCAAGGGGGAAGAGAGGAAGTATGAGCTTCTTGGCTAGATGTCAACTCTTTTTTCATAGTTGCTTATGTTGAAATGACTAGTATGGTGACAATTGGAGTAGTGTTTGTCATGATTGCACTAGTAGATTGCACACCAACTTAACCATGCAAGGATTCATGCATGAACTTGTTGAATTCAGCCTCAAAAGTGATGTCATAGGAGGGAGATGACAAGATGGGAATGGATGATGGAGAACTTGTCAAAATATCAACCATTTATGTATTTGAAATTGATGGAGGAATATCAAGTACGGTTGATGTTGTAGGAGGAATGGAGACATATGTTGCATGTATGGTAGATGTGGGAAGAGGTGATGTAGGAAAAGGTGGTGGTGGAGTATTTGGATTAGGAGGTGTGGGAGGAACATTTGAATTTATGGGTGATGATGTGTGGGGAAAGTCCTCAATAACATTGTCATGTGGAGATAGAGTTTGTTCTTGGTCATGCCCGAGTTCTTGTTTATCACCTTCTTGTTCTTCAGACTCTCATTCACCTTCTTTACCTTCAGACTCTTGTTCATGTAGGGAATATTCTTCCTCATCAGAGTCTTCTTCTTGAGAATCTTCTTCTTCAATAGATTCATCACTTGAATTTTCTTCTTCTTCAAAATTTGTCTCTTTAGAAACGGGCCCTTTTCATTTTGAGTGAGATGTTTCAGATTTCATGGCTTCTTCTTCTTGAACTACCCACGTATCCTTTCTTCCAATAGTGAACTTTATTCTAGGGCCTCTTCGAGAAGAAGAGGGAATAGCCTCCTGTTTATCTTTCGTGTGGAGTTCCTGTTGTTGGTTAACTTCTACTCTAGGTTTTTGTCCTTCTGACTTAGTCTTGAAGGCTTTCATGTGGAAACCATGTTTGTGTAACCACTATGCAATGTTAGCCAATATGGGAGCAAGCCTCTCCTTGATGGAGACACATTCCTTCTTTGACCATTGTACTATAGGCAAGGGTTTCCTAGAAATCTTGTCTTCATCATAGGAATCATTCATAATGTCACTAGGGTCTGTGAAACCCTCCAGTAGATCAACAACACCAAGATCCCTAATCTATTGTATAGTTAGCCTATAATAATCCATTTTTTGGATAGCCTCTTTGTCTCTCCAATCAGTCTAGATTTCCTCAAAGCGATATTTGTGGTTGTGATGCTTTTTCAACTTCTTTTTTACATCCAAAAATCAAAGTCAAATCTAGATTTATAGGTCCTTATTGTCATGACCTACATTTCTGCATAGACTAATTTGGCTTTTTGCACACTATTAATGGTATATCTACCAATCATCAGTGGAAACTTGAATCCCAGTTTGTGGATCCTCATGCGTTCTTTGTGAACTAAAATTAGTTTTCTGCATAACTCCATGAGTACTCACTTATTTGAGGGATATCTAAGCAACATGTAAGGGAACCCAGTGTAGCATCTTATCCTCCTGTAAGTGAAAGTTGGAAATTGTAATAATATGCACTTGACCTTGCTCACCACTTTATAGGCCTCATCTGACACTCTCTTCTTTTTGAGAGTTGGATCAAAACTATATAGCAGAAGTGCAAACAAGACATTTCTGACCCTTTTGAAATGGTGAAGACTCTCCTTCAGCTCCAATTGATAGAAATACTTGTACACTGGTACAGAGTGTCGATTACCCTTTGTAGAAATTCTTGGGAATTGCCTCATCATGGCTGTGGCATAAACCAAATAAGAAGTCATATTGAACTTCAAAGTGGTTGTTACGTTGATGATGTAGGAGCGTCCTTGGTTCTTAGCAATCTTGCATCAACCAAAAACATATTTTCGTTCAGTTTTGTTCTTGTTTAGTTCTTTTTCAGTTCAAGTCAGTAGATGTGATGTTTCTTCAGGTTTACTCACCAGATCACGTGTACCTAGGATTTCATTGTGGATTTTCTCAATTTCCTTATTCCAAATTTTCAGCTCAATTGGATCTTTTTCCGGCAAGTTATCACTTTTAGATTAAGTGACAATTTTTGGTACTGGCCCCAAAATAATTCCAAACCCTAATGGCTATTTGGATCGATCGCGGATCTCGCCCGTTGTTTGTGGATCCTCATGGTGTGTTTAGAATTGTCCTATGGAGTTTCCCTAACCTTACACTTACGTCCACACTTCATCATGCGCATCTACCGTGGAAGAATTTCAGATTTGAGGCCGACCTGTTCTTGCACATGTTACATTTTCTTCACCAGAGATTGTAATGATCATTGGCCGATGCAGATATTTCTAGACTCACGTATATGATATAAGGCTAGTAATGAATCTTTAGAATGGTAGTGAATCATGATCAAGTAGAAGATTATGTAAATAAATTTAGATTTGTAGGATTTTTTCTCGCATGTAGGAGAACTATATTTTGAGCATGTTGTAATCAATCCTATGTGCCGAATCTGTAAGCCCATATGTGGCCGAACATATGTAATCAAAATTCTTGATAATAACAATGTTTGCATCTAAATTTGCCTGCATATTTTGTGTTGTTTTTGTTGTGTTACTCTTGTTGCATGGTCCATATTGTTCACTTTGAGGACCCTCCTTTCTATGGCTCCACCAAATTGGTATTAGAGTGAGGTTTGTTCCTTGCGAGATCATCATAAGTTGCATAGTCATGTTCAAGATTTGTTGTAGGGTGGTGGATTGAGAATCCAACCTGTAGCTACAGAGGGCTTGTGTAAAGATGGTGGGAAGAAGAAATGGTAGAGGAAATGGAGCGCATGGAAATGTAGACCCAACTGTAATGGAAATGTTGAGAGGAATTGTTGCCAGATTGGAAGCAGTTGAAATAGCCCAAAGAAGAGGTCGACCAATTGAAGATGTAAGTGATGAAGAAGTGGAAGAACAAGAATAAGTTGCAAGAGAAGAGAAAACCTAGTCTTGATCAGGAAGAAGAGAGGTTCATAAGAGCCCTAACCAGAGTGAACACTAAACCACATTTCAATCCATTGGATTATAATGGTAAGTTGGATTCAAATGAATTGCTAGATTGGATAACAAATATAGAAAAGTACTTTGATTTTGTAGGAACCCCAAAAGATAAGAAGGTGAAATTTGCTTGTACAAAGTTGAGAGGACATGCATCCCTTTGGTGGGAACACTTGCAGATAGATAAACAAAGAAAAGGAAAGGAAAAGATAAGATCATGGGATCAGATGGTGAATAAGTTGAAGACAAAGTTTATGCCTATAGACTATCAGACCAGTCTATTCTAAAAATTGTAGAATCTAAAGCAGAAGGAATCAAGTGTGATAGAATATACTAAGGAGTTCTACAAGTTGAATATTAGATCTAGACATTCAGAAGATGAGACTGAACAAGTAGCTAGATATATAAATGGTTTGAGGTCATCTATACAAGATGAGATCAGTTTGATTAATTTGTTGAGTGTGGAGGAGGCATACTAATGTTTCCTAAAAGCAGAAGAGAAGTTGAATAAAAGACATGAACAGAGACAGAGAGGAAGAGGTGGCAGATTTTAGCGAGGAAGAATATTTATAGGAGGAAGATGAAATTTTGCAGATCAGAGTAAGGATAAAGAGGTCATAAGAATGATATTTCATACCGTAGAGATGATGGAAACTCCTACAGAGGAGGGAGATATAGTAGTTACAAAAATGAAGGATATAGAAAATATGAGAGAGGATAGGAGAAAAGAGTACTCAAAGGAACTTGCTTTAAATGTGGGGAGGACATAGAGCATTTGAATGCAAACAAGCAAGAAAATAGAGAAAAATAGAAGAACAACCTTTGTTGAGGAAGAATATGCTAGATCATCTAATCAACCAGAAGAAGGAGAAGTGTTGGTGAACATGAGAGTGTTGTGTCAAAGTGAATTGGAGAAAGAACCATTGCAGAGGAAGAATTTGTTTCAGACTAGATGCAAGGTAGTAGGTAAATGATGCAAAGTGATCATTGATAGTGGGAGTTCAGAGAGCCTAGCTCCAGAAGAAATGGTGACCAAATTGAAGTTGGAAAGATTAAAACACCCAAAACCCTATCAGATAACATGGATTCAAGATGAACATAAGATATTGGTAAGTGAACAATGTTTGGTGAAATTGAAGATAGGAAATTATCATGATGAAGTTTTGTGTGATATTATTCCTATGGATCCATGCCATATTTTGTTGGGAAGACCTTGGCAGTATGATAGAAAGGATATTCATGATGGAAAGGAGAACATATACACCATTTTTGATAATGGGATAAAGCAAACCTTGTTACCCTTGGAAGATGTTCCTAAAGCTGAGATTTATACGATTGCTAGAATCTGTTTGGTTGATGGAAGGAGATTTTTGGATGGATTGAGACATGAGAACATGTGATATTCCCTAGTTCTTAAGAAGGTTGAAGACTTGAAGCATGTAGAAGAATGGCCAGAGGAGATAAAAGAGTTGTTGACAAAATATGAAGTTATAATTTAAAAATGTACCTGATGGATTACCTCCTGTAAGGAGTATTAGTCATTGTATGGATCTGATTCCTGGAGCTAGTTTGCCTAATAAAACAACACACAGAATGACATTGGCAAAGAATGAGGAATTGAATAGACAAGTGAAAGAATTGTTGAGGAAATTTTTGATTAGAGAAATTTTGAGTCCTTGTGCAGCACCTGTTGTGCTTGCACCTAAGAAGGATGAAGAATGGAGAATGTGTATAGACTCTAGAGCCATAAACAAGATCACAGTGAAGTATAGATTTTATTTGCCTCAGATGGATGACATTATGGATTGTTTGAGTGGAGCTTAGTACTTTACAAAGATAGACTTGAAGAGTGGATATCATCATATTAGAATCAAAGAAGGAGATGAGTGGAAAATAACATTCAAGACAAATGAAGGACTGCATGAGTGGTTGGTAATTCCCTTTGGAGTGACAAATGCACTGATTACTTTCATGAGGTTGATGAATGAGGTATTGAAGAAATTTTTGGGTAAGTTTATGATTGTTTACTTGGATAACATCTTGACTTTTAGTAAGACTATAGAAGAACATTTGTTGCACATAAGACAATTTTTGTAGAGGTTGAGAGAAGAGCGGTTGTTGATAAACATAAAGAAGTGTAGTTTCATGAAGGAAGAATTGGTATATCTAGGAATTATAATATCAATGGATGGATTGAAGATGGACCTTGAGAATGTAAAAGCTATTGTTGAATGGCCTACACCTGAAAGCATTGGAGAGGTAAGATCATTTCATGGATTATCTAGTTTCTAGAAAAAAAATCATTAGGAATTTTAGTTCTATTTGCAGTCCTATGACAAAAACAATGAGAGGAGATAGGAAAGATTTTAGGTGGACATCTGGAGTGGATAGAAAATTTGAGTTGTTGAAACAAAAGGTGACTAAGTAGCCTGTGTTGTCTTTACCAGACTTTGATAAGGTATTTAAAGTAGACTGTGATGCAAGTGGAAATGCAATTGGAGCAATACTAAGTCAAGAAGGAAGACCAGTAGCCTATTTCAGTAAAAAGTTGAATGATGCTAGGAGAAGATATTCAGTGTATGATCAGCAGTTCTATTCCATAGTTCAAGCTTTGAAGAAGTGGATACATTACTTGTTATCTAAGGAGTTTGTGTTGTATATAGATCATCAGGCTTTGCAATATTTGAATAGTCAAGGTAAGTTGAATCAGAAACACATGAGATGGGTGGAATTCTTGCAGATTCTTGGAATACTTTTTTTTTGAAGCATAGGAGTGGAAAGTCAAATAAAGTTGTTGATTCTTTGAGTAGGAGAAGGAATTTGATAACACAGATGAAAGTGGAAGTATTAGGCTTTAATGAATTGAAGAACTTGTATGAGGAAGACCTGAATTTTGCAGAACCTTGGAGAGCATGTAAAGAACCTATTTTGGAGGATAGAAGTCAATGGTTGGACTATTTCATTCAAGAAGATATGTTTTTTAGGGGAAATCAGTTGTGTATACCCCGGAGTTCAATGAGAGATAACTTGGCGAAAGATAAACATAGTGGAGGATTAGCAGGACATTTTGGAGTTGATAAAATAGTAGCATTGGTAAGTGAGAACTACTTTTGGACACAGATTCAAAAGGATGTTAGGAAATTTGTTCAGAGTTGCAAAATTGTCCAAGTTGCAAAAGGAAGTAGTCAGAATGTTGGATTGTATAAACCTTTGACAGTACCGGAAAGACCTTGGGAGGATATCAACATGGATTTCATACTTGGTTTGCCTAAGACACAGAGGGGTAATGATTTAGTATTTTTGGTGGTGGAAATTTTTTCTAAGATGGCACATTTCATACCTTGTAAAAATACAACGGATGTAGTACATGTAGAAGATTTGTTTTTCAGAGAAGTGGTCAAATTGCACGGATTACCTCGGAGCATCATTTCAGACAAAGATACAAATTTTTTTGGTTACTTTTGGAAGACACTTTGGAAGAAGTTGAAGACAAATTTAAAGTTCATTTCTAATTTTCACTCACAAAAAGAGGTAGTAAATAGGATTTTGGGAAATTTGTTGAGATGTTTGGTTGGGGAGAAGACCAGAAGTTAGGATTTAGTCCTTGCTCAGGCAGAGTTTTCCTACAATAATTCAGTGAACAAAAGTACTGAAAAGACACCTTTTAAGGTTGTTACTGGAGTTCATCCTAGAGGTATATCAAAACTAAGAGACATCAATAAGGAAGATAAAAGGAGTGCGGAAGTAGAATAATTTGCAAAACATATGAAGACCGTACATACTCAAGTGAAACAACATTTGGAAAACATGAACCAAAAGTATAAGGAGAAAGCAAATGAAAAGAGGAGACATAAGGAATTTGAGGTTGGAGATGAAGTGATGGTACATCTGAGGAAGGAAAGATTCCCAGTTGGCACATACAGTAAACTGAAAATGAGGAAGTTTGGACCCTATAGGATATTGAAGTTTGATTCAGGAAATTCATATGAAGTAGAGTTACCAAATGACATGGGTATTTCACCTATATTTAATATTGCAGATCTTCATCAGTACCATGAAGCAGATTTCAATGAGGACAGTAAAGAAAAATTGGAAGAGAAGCGTCCTAAACCACAATCAGATGAGATAGAAGAGATCTTGGATGTCAGAAATGGAAGGAAAACTCGTGTAAGACAGTACAAAGATTATCTTGTGAAATGGAAAGAAGGACCAGTGGAGGATTCTTCTTGGATTTCTCAGGTTGAGGTAGACTGTATTGGTTTTCCTTTGGCCCCAGAAAAGTGAGGGACATACTTTTAATTAACCCTAGATGTTTTATGCAGGAGCATCCTTGGTTCTTGGCAATCTTGCATCAACCAAAAAAATATTTCCCTTCAGTTTTGTTCTTGTTCAGTTCTTTTTCAGTTCAAGTTAGTAGATCAGGTGTTTCTTCATGTTTTCTCGCCAGATCACACATACCTACAATTTCATTTTTAGCTCAATTGGATCTTTTTTCAGCAAGTTATCACTTTCGGATTAAGTGACAATTTTTGGTACTGGCCCCGAAATAATTCCAAACCCTAACAACTAGTTGGATCGATCACAGATCTTGCCCATTATTTTTGGATCCTCACGGTGTGTTTAGAATTGTCCTATGGATTGTACCCCACCTTACACTTAGGTCCATACTTCATCATGCGAATCTACCGTGGAAGAATTTCAAATTTGAGGTTGACTTGTTCTTGCACACGTTACATTTTCTTCATCAGATATTTTAATGATCCTTGGTTGACACGGATGTTTCTAGACTCACAAATATGATATAAGGCTAGTAATGAATCTTTAGAATGGCAGTGAATCATGATCAAGTAGAAGATGATGTACATAAATTCTGATATGTAGGATTGTTTCTCACATGTAGGAGCATTGTATTTTGACCATGTTGTAATCAGGCCTGTGCGTCGAATTTGTAAGCTCGGATGTGGCCGAACATATGTAATCAAAATTCCTGATAATAAGAATGTTTGCATCTGCATTTTCCTCCATATTTTGTGTTGCTTCTATTGTGTTTCTCTTGCTGCAATGTTACATTTTCTTCATCAGAGATTGTAATGATCCTTGGCCAACATAGATGTTTCTAGACTCGCAGATATGTTATAAGGCTAGTAATGAATCTTTAGAATGGTAGTGAATCGTGATCAAGTAGAAGATGATGTACATAAAGTTTGATCTATAAGATTTTTTCTCACATGTAGGAGCACTATATTTTGAGCATGTTGTAATCATCATGTGCACCGAATCTATAAGCTTGGATGTGCTCGAACATATGTAATCAAAATTATTGATAATAAGAATTTTTGCATCTGTATTTGCCTCCATATTTTGTGTTGCTTCTGTTGTCTTACTCTTGCTGCACGGTCCAAATTGTTCTCTTTAAGGACCCTCCTTTTCGTGGTTGCACTAATTGATTAGCTACTCATGGATCTCATCATTGATTTGAGTTTCCTAAGTCAATATGAGCCTTATTTCTTTGTATGACCGAATGTATTCATACATCCATTCATGAAAATGAGACTATTTTGGTAAGCCTTTGACTCTGCTCAAGAGAGTGATAATGTCTTTGACATCTTCTTTGAAGTCACTTCATGGAAGTCCTTTCATCCATCTTGAGATAGTATGTCTGGGTTCTTTCAACCATTGACTATTTATCAAGTTCTTAGTCTTATTGGGATCTAAGTCATAGACTTCCTGTGCATGTTGAATAGAAATATCTATGTATTGTTCCATGTGTGGAACTCTGAAAACAATATCAAAGAACTTGGGATCAAGTCTCATAATCACCTATCCAGAGGAGTCTATCACACTTCTACTTTCCTTGATGTAATGGGATGCAACTTGGAGGAAAAACTCTGTATTGAGTGCAAAAGTTGGGAATGTGGACACCAAATGTATATTACTATGTATAATGGCTCTCAGGGAGTCTTCAAGAGGCTTTTGCTCAGTCCTTTTCATGAAGTCTTCCAAGTCCCGATGATCAACTTCAGCGTCCTTTATTTCTTCTACCTTGGAGATCACCATTGTAGTTTGGGAAACACCTTGATACTTATATTTCATCTTGTGTTATTTTTTGGAAGATGATGGAGGCTTCTTGGTTGTTATCTAGAAGCAACTAGATCAAAGATGTCACCTTGAGGATAACTTGACGATATCTGGAAAGAAACTGCAAGGATGGTGAATCAATGGGTGTTAGTAGAAAAATTAGCATTAGGAAGCATGAAGTGAGCAAACGATGTTAAGCATGCGTGAAAAGAGCAACTAGGCATGAAAAATTATGCAAGAGCAAAGAAATGGGGTTCAGAGTGAAAATAGAGCTATTTGAAAGCGTTTAAGGCAAAAACTGCCAAAAATGTTGGAGCATTGAAAATTAGTGCTCCTACACTTGGAGAGATGATTTTAGGTGTAAGGGTGCTGAAAATCAGCGCCCTTACATGTCTTTCATGTAAAAATTGTGAAATGTGTCAAGGCGCTAAAAATCAATGCCCTGACACTTTTGTCTCACACTTAGAAAAATTTGTGAAGTGCAATGGCGGGTTTTTTCAGCACTTTGTCATCTGGAAGAAAATAAACTCCATGTAGGAGTAGTGATTTTCACCACTCCTACACTTGGAGTTAGTGTAAAAAATTTCAAGTGTGATAATGTGCAAAAATAACGCTTCAACATTTGGAGAGAAACTTGGTGTGATGGCGATGAATTTCTTCGCTTGGACATTTCGAGTGGGTCCTTCAAATGTAATGAAAACTTATTTTTCAAATGTACGGATTGAAAATATCACCGTTGTGTAAAGGCTATGTTTGAAGAACAAAAGGCACGCATAGGGAAAAGGAAAAGTTGAAGAAGAAGACATGTTATGTTTTTGAAAAGCTAGGGCATTTCGAATGGAGAAAGAAACATGCAAGGAGAAGAAAAAGAGATGATTCAATAAAAACCAGGGCGTGACAAAGAGATTTAGTTAAGTGAAAATGACACACAAAGCAAGCTAATTTAAACATAAACACTTAGATAAGAACGAAATGATAGTTACAAATCCCTATCATCTCTACAAATGAAAAGAAAGAAGGAAAACATGGTGAAACAAATAACAACATACCTGCAAAAATGTAAGAAACCCTAACTCAAATAGTGAAGAGATCCTCAAAACACGAGCTCGAAAGTGGTTGAGGAAGAAACCGACGCGTAGAGGAATGGGAGAAAAATGAATAGGATGAGTCCAATTGCAACTTAAAATCACTCAAAAGTGATTTAAAATGAAAAATACGAGACTCAAGTCGTGCATTAATTATGGCATGTTAAGTGGAAAAAATTTGGAAAAAGTGCATAACAGGTTAAAATCACCGCTCATGCCTTAATTTGACTAAGTATGGAGGAAAAGTGCACAAGCGCTAAAAATTGACTTTTGATAAAAATGTACAAGTGCTAATTTTTAGCGCTTGTGCACTTGACACTTAGAAAAAAATTCATCAATATGTAGGAGCGTTGTTTTCTAGCACTCCTACACTTTTCAAAATTTTGACTAAGTCTTGACATCAAGACCTCGCGAAGATATTCGTTGAAGTTCTTCGATTGATAGACGTAGAGGAACACTCAAAGAGACTATTTGAGACTTTGGAATGCACTTCGAGTTGGATTAAAATTTGCCTCGTTTTGCATGCTTGAACATCACGAACCTATGAAACAGACAAGTTTCATAGGGGGGTTATCCGTGGATCGAGCATTGCTACATTCCATGATAACAAATACAATGTTACAATACAACATAAAGTGGTCCCCAAATAATTATCTAGTGTGATTAACCACACCACCTAGGTGCACCACAACTAAATAATTATTTAATTAAAACATTATAATAAATCATTTTATTCAATGGTGTACAACACCATATCCTAACAATAGATCTATGGAATAAGGAGAAAACCCTAAGTTGAAAAATAAATATGTGATAGCATTAACAAGGGCAACATTTGATAGTAGATTTTTGGTAGTAAAATCCATAACCTTGTAGTAAAGCTTACAATATTTTCTATACATGCAAAGATGGTTTTGCTCCAACCACAAGTATTCATGCTACATACAAGATGGTCATCAACAACAAATATTTTTACCTTTTTGAAACCCTAAGGAAGCAATTGATGGACAACCTAAGAAAAACAAAGAATACCCACTATGCATTCATATATAGTTCGTTAACAAATTTCCCAACTCTTTACTTTTGAGTGAATTGCCTTGTGTTGGGAAGTGCATATAGAGAAAAAATAAATTGATGGATAGCTAAATTATAGATAGTATAGATAGTTTCCC
Organism: Sequoiadendron giganteum; assembly: GCA_007115665.2. NCBI lineage: Eukaryota > Viridiplantae > Streptophyta > Pinopsida > Cupressales > Cupressaceae > Sequoiadendron > Sequoiadendron giganteum. Next base: position 1,539,651 of record CM021108.1, on the reverse strand, counting down.
TGATAGTAAGGTATATCAATGTGGTTAGGATGCTTCTTATCAAAATTCCTAACAAAAATGCAACAAATGGAGAAATTATACTACAAAGTAGTATAAAAACTAGAGAATGATGTGTGTGTAGTGGATACAGACTAAATCTACTTACAGGTTGTTGAACCAAGGAAATTATTTATTCTAGAACTTCCCTACAAGGAAAGTGACCAATTATTAGAAATCTCGAGCTAAGACCCAATAGAGGAAATTTTAAAAATGTGGAGGACAACATCAATAATAAGATCAATACATATGTACAAGGAAACAAATGACAATAGAAATGAAAAGGAAATAAAATACCCAAGAAAATACAAGATCTCATGTCCCACACACAAGATGGAACAAGGATAGATTAAGAAAAATAGTATTTTTATGCCCCCAACCCTAGAGTGAGTATTGGGTTATTAGTAGTCAGCTTTTGGTTTCCTTAACTCTTAAATAAGTTAAATAATCATTATACTCATGTATAGGTATTTAGGTTTACCTAGGATTTCTACTTAAGTATCTAAGTTAGCCTAGCTGGTATCTAAGAAATAAGTATGGTATATGTAGGAGGTATAGGTTAATTATTATCAACATGGCGAGTATTGAGTTCTTAGTGAAGGCTATTGGAGGTATCCCTATCAAAGTGAATTATGATGTTGCCACCTCAATGTGGCATAATATTATCAGTTATTTGTGGCATATTTCCTATAAGTTGTTTCATTACAAGTAGGATAAAAGGAGGGAAAAAAGATTAGGATCTTCAAGAAGGGCTTCCCCTCCACAAAGGAAAAAATTCAAGATCAATCATTCAAAAATAAAGAAAACATCAACTAAAGAAGAGTTAAGAAATAAAACTCAATCATTAAATGCAAGGGAAATAAAATGAAGGGCCCTATGGAAGAAACTATTGTATATAAATAATCCCTTCCCCACAAAAGAAACCAATAGAAGAAACAACAAAATCCTCTACTAAAAATGAGCTAAGCAAAGAAAGAAAGAAGAGCAGCTGTTAGACCAACCAAAATCACAAAAAAAGGCACATAAGGGACTAGTGCAATATGATGATTCTTCAAAGGAGGGTCAAGAAATAGAAATAGAGACTATGGAAACAACTCAACCACAAAAGCATTTTTACAAAGCCAAGAAGCAAAGACAAAGTAGACACAAGATGTTTTAGATGAAATTATTTCAATCTTTGTATTTAAAAGGAAAACCTTTGAAAGCTACTAAATTTTACACTTGCACAACTAAAACTAACTAAAATATCATAATAAATATTTCACTTGGTTTTATATACACAAGCCTTTACCTAATAAGACAAATTGTTGAGGTATTCCCAAGAGATTTAGTGGTAAAATTACAAAAAGAAGTGACTAGAAAAAGAAAAGAGACATTCAAAATTGAATTGTGTATCAAAATTCAAGCACAGAAAGAGGTAGTTACTAAGATAAAAAATTCCTTGAAAATACTAAGCTAGGTTCAATCCCTAAAGGATTGGGAACTGGTGCAGGGGCACCATGTCATTTCTTGTCAAGTCATGTAAATATGGTCTAATAAGGTCATTTGATAGGTTTTGTTGTGATTGAGTATTTTTTCATGCAAATAAGGTCATAATAGACCATTTGAGATTTAAATGAGTCATGTTGGGTTCATTCTTGCAAAATTTGTCAAAATTTGTAAATCTTGTAAAAAGTTGTCATGGGCAAAAATGCAAAAAATGCAAGATTTAGGAAGCCCAATGGTCAAGTAACTCAAAATCTAGTTTGGGTCAGTTTGTTGGTTTTTTTTGGTGTCTAAGGTTTAAATAAAATGTTTTTAGGTCGAAGAGAAGTTCTGTTGAAGATCTTTGTTGAGAAAATCAATAAACAAATTCCATTTTTCAGCATTTTCTTGTGTAAGTTGCTGCTATAGGTTACTGTACTCATCCGTACATAAAAATATTGCCCAAAAGCTATTGAAATAGATGTGGGCATGAATTAACATTATTTTAGTTTTGATTTGACTGAATTTCATAGAGATTTAAGAGTTTTATTGGCATTTTACTAAGGGCGGGTCTGTAAGCCCTATTTGAGGGTTTAAGGGCATTTAAAATGGATTAAAGACCCATTCCACCAGTAGATTTGTTAGAAAATTGGTGGAATGGGTAAAATTAGGTAGGTTTAGATGTTAGTATAGGATTTAGGAACAGGGGGTTGAGTTTGAGGGCTTTTTGATGCTGCCCTAGTTGCAAATTAATGAGTTTTGGCTTGAAAAGTGATGGCTAAGAGTGGGAGTTTGCATAAAATGAAATGATAAATGATAGGAGATGGTTTTGTGAGCATGTGCAGACCTATTTTAAAGTTTTTGAGGTGTTGGTTGGCAGAGTAGAGGCTTGGAGTGCATAGTTCCATTAAACCCTCATTGAACTAGCCTTAAGAGGTCAAAACAAGGGTTTTGTGATTGGGAGAGCTTGTAGGCATTCCTTTTGTTAAGAGTTGTTGAATCAATCTATTTGTGGTCTGTGAAGAACATTTTAATAGGTTTGAATGGTTTTTGAGTGGATTTTCACCAAGTTTCTTTGTCAACGTGGCCTATTTGGCTTAAGGGGCAGCATAGCAGCAAGTTTTTGGAGATGATGGTCCAAAGTGACCCTATGAGATTTTAAGATATGTCAAATTATGCCATAAAGGGTGTCTAAAATGATGAATAGTTTGTGGGTTTGAAGAGTCTTCTAAAAGATATGCATATTTTCCATCATGTGGAATATTACAAGGAAAGAGGTGTGATTAGTGAGTTGAACACCAATTGAGTTTTCTTGTGATTGAAGATTATTTGAATCTGATCAAATTGTGATTTTTGGATGTTTTCCTCCTTGCTCTACATCAATTGGTATCAGAGCATAGGTGTTAGATCTTTTGAAGGTGAAAAGTTGAAGATTGAAGAAGAGAAAGGTTGAAAGTTGAAACGACAAGATGCCTCCTAAAGGTAGTGCAGTACTTTCAAGAGAGATTAAGATGTTAAAGGAGTCACAAGAAGAAATCTTAGCCAGATTTGTAGCATTAGAGACAAAGCAAAGAAGAGGAAAGGCCACTAAAGAGGAAAGTGACTGAGAGGAAGAGGGTGAAAGTGAAAACCCTAGAAGAGTCCAAGATGATGAAAAGGAATTGGACCTTGATGAGAGAAGGGTGATAAGGATGCTAAAAGTTGTTAAGCGAGATTCTTCTAGTGATAAAATAGATGTGCCAATGTATAATAGAAATTTGGATGCTGAAGAGGTATTGGATTGGATAGATGCACTGGACAACTACTTTGAGTATAAGTAGGTTGCTGAAGAAAAAAAGGTAAAGTTTTCCAAGACTAAGTTGAAAGGTCCTGCTCTTACATGGTGGAATTATGTTCAAGAGGAAAGAGTGAATAAGGGGGAAAAAAATAGTTCATGTGATAGGATGTTGTCAAAGATCAAGAGTCATTTTTTTCCAACTGATCATGCAATACAAAATTTTAAGAAGTTGCAAAGCTTAAGGTAGAAGGAAAAGGATGGCATGGCCTACACTAAAGAATTTCACAAGTTGAGTATTAGGGATGGTCATGTGGAAGATGAAAATGAAAAGATAGCAAGGTATATGTGTGGATTGATATTTCAAATTCAAGATGAATTGAGTTTAGCTACGCCTAGGATAGTTGAAGAATGTTTTCAATTGGCTGCTAGGGTTGAAGAGAAACTAAAAAGAAGGAAAGAAAGATAAGGAAGAGGCAAAGGCAACACTAGTAGAGGAAGAGGTTCAAGGCAGACCTGTGAAGACCAAGAAGATGCAAGTAAAAGAAAAGACCAAGTTGTTGATCAAAGAGGTGGCTTCAGAGGCTTTAGAGGAAGATTTGGTGGACAAAGTAGAGGTTCAAGCTCATTTTCAGGAAGATGTTACCATTGCAATCAGTTTGGTCATCCAGCATGGAAGTGTCCTGAGAAGCAAGCTTCTACTTCAAGTGGTGGTGATAAAAGAGTTCAGTTGGTGCAAGATGAAGATTGTGAGAGCATCAACTCTCCTGATCAACTTGTTGCTCCAGAAGTTGGGGAATCCTTGATGGTGAGAATAACACTCCTCAAAGCATCCAAGGAGAAAAAATCAACACAAAGGACACTATTTAGGAAAACTTGCAAATGCAATGGAAAGGTATGTAAAGTTATAATAGATTCAGGGAGCACAAATAATATGGTGTCTATAGAGATGGTTAATAAACTGAAGTTACAAAAGGTACCTCATGAAACATCTTATAAAGTGTCTCGGTTGAATCAAAGTCAATCTGTTTTGGTGAGTGAACAAGCTTGGGTTGAGTTTAATATTGGTGGATATAAGGACAAGATAATTTGTGATGTGTTGCCTATGGATTGTTGTCATTTTTTACTTGGAAGAACATGGAAGTTTGATAGGCATGCAATTTATGATGGTAGACACAACACTTATGCTATTGAAAATGATGGAACTACTTTTACACTAACAACATTATAGGAGGATGGTAAAGGACAAGGTAAGGCAGCTAAGGTGATAATGTTGGGTAAGAAGGAGTTTATAAGGCATGAGGAAGACAAACATGAAGAGAATGCACCCACTACAAAAGAAGATGATGCTAATATAGTAAGTTTGAAGAATGATTCGGTGATGGGAAGAAAAGATGATGATTTGGTGTTAAAACTTGATAAAGAGAAGGTCAAGGATGAATTGATTGTGGAAATGCAAGATTGGCATGTTGAGGTCATGATAGGAAAAGTGCTTTGTCCATTGATTGTAAAAGAGGCTAGTGGGTAGTCAAATTCTGTCACTACAGAGGTTCTAAGGGCAGAGAATCTGATGGAAGAAATGAAGGGAAAAGATGAAGAGAGTAAAGGTGAATGGAAAGAACATGTAGGTGATTTCAAGTGTGTAACAAGAGTAAAGCAGAGAGTAGTTCAAGACAAGAATTGAAAAGATATGTTTTCAGGTATGAAGGAAAGTTTAGCATCAGTTCCAAATAAGGGAAAGATAAGAGGGCATTCATCAGGTCAGCTTGTAAAGATGGAGTAGTGTCTAGGTTGTAAATAGTTCAAGAGCACAAAGAATGATGTGAGTCTTCAATACTTGATCCAATGGAAAGGCTTACTAGAAAAAGGAAAATTTGGAGAACAAGGTGGAGTGATCAAGCATGATGTAATGCAATACGGTCCTCAAGGGACTTGAGATCTTTTTCATTCTAGGTGTATGGTGCAGGGGCACCATGTCATTTCTTGTCAAGTCATGTAAATATGATCTAATAAGGTCATTTGATAGGTTTTGGTTTGATTAAGTCTTTTTTCATGCAAATAAGGTCGTAATGGACCATTTGAAATGTAAATGAGTCATGTTGGGTTCATTCTTGCAAAAATCATCAAAAATTGTAAATCTTGCAAAAAGTTGTCATGGGCAAAATTGTAAAAATGCAAGATTTAGGAAGCCCAACGGTCAAGTAACTCAAAAGTTAGTTTGGGTTGGTTTTTTGGTTTTTTTTTAGTATCTAAGGTTTAAATACAATGTTTTTGGGTCGAAGAGAAGTTTTTTTGAATATTTTTGTTGAGAAAAGCAATAAACAAATTCCATTTTTCAGCATTTTCTTGTGTAAGTTGTTGCTACAGGTTACTGTACTTGTCCGTACAGATGAATATTGGTCCAAAATCTATTGAAATCGATGGGGGAATGAAGTAACATCATTTTAGTTTTGATTTTACTGAATTTCATAGAGATTTAAAAGTTTTATTGGCATTTTACTGAGGACGGGTTTGTAAGCCTTGTTTGAGGGTTTGAGAGCATTTAAAATGGATTAAAGACCTATTCCACTGGTAGATTTGTTAGAAAATTGGTAGAGTAGGGGGTTGAGTTTGAGGTCTTTTTGATGCTGCCCTAGTTGCAAATTAATGAGTTTTGACTTGCAAAGTGATGGCTAAGAGTGGGAGTTTGCATAAAATGCAATAATAAAGGATAGGAGATGGTTTTGTGAGCATGTGAAGACCTATTTTGAAGTGTTTGAGGTGTCGGTTGGAATATTAGAGGCCTGGAGTGCATAGTTCCATTAAATCCTCATTGAACTAGCCTTTAGAGGTTAAGACAAGGGTTTTATGATTGGGAGAGTCTGCAGGCATTCCTTCTATTAAGAGTTGTTGAATCGGTCTATTTGTGGTCTGGGAAGAATATTTGAATAAGTTTTAGTGGTTTGTGAGTGGATTTTCACCAAGTTGCTTTGTCAAAGTGGCCTATTTGGCTTAAGGGGCGACATAGCAACAGGTTTTTGGAGTTGATGGTCCAAAGTGACCCTATGAGATTTTAAGATATGTCAAAGTATGCCATAAATGGTGTCTGAAATGATGAATAGTTTGTGGGTTTTAATAGTCTTCTGAAAGATATGCACAATTTCAAACATTTGGAATACTACAAGGAAAGAGGTGTGATTAGTGAGCTGAACACCAAATTGAGTTTTTTTGTGATTGAAGATTGTTTGAATATGATCAAATTGTGATTGTTGGATGTTTTCCTCCCTGCTCTATGTCAGGAACTATGGACAAAACATTGAGTGAACACATTAATGTATAACATGTAGGATGAAAAACTAAAAAAAAATTATATGAGGCAATTTTGATGGCACAAAAGGCTTATGAGGTAGTGATCAAGGAGAAAAAGGACAAAACAAAAGAACAAGCTCACAAAGACACCACTTCATCACATGTAAAACAATCAACACCACATGTAGATTATAGACAAGAGAAACAAACCCAATTGTAGATAAGGCCAATGAGGAAATCAAAGAAGGTAGTGATAAAGAGAAGATAATCAATGAAGGAACCAATAATGGTTCTCATTTTAAAGTGGGAGAGGAAAATTTTGAGGAAGATAAATCTAAATAGATAATGATGACACTCAATTAGTGAACAACCTATTGAAAAAAAAGAAGTATATGACAGAATAAAATACATTCTTTGGACAATAACCTTAGGCCCTAATATTATGATCAACATATCAATAGGACTACAAGTAGATTTGGTACAAATTACACCAACTTAGAAGTTGGAGATGCTTGAGGCATTAGAGAGAAATACTAGAAAAAATATTTTGAAAAGATATTTTTCTACAAAAGAGAGTATGGGAAAATGATTAATTTGATACAACAAAAGTTACTACAAATATTGGTTGATCTCTTAGCAAGTATAAAAAAAAACTAGAGGTTATTGTATAAGGTGTGCTAGAAAAATAGGGGTTGGGAGAAAGAAAAGAAGATGAAAGAGAAAGTATTAAGGATTATGAGGGAGAAAAACTAGGTAGAATACAACAAAAATAGAGAAATGGCCAAAGGGACTTAAACAAGAAAATACAATAGTTAGAAAATAGATACAACAGTGTATCTACATTATACAAATACTATGCTAATTGGTTGCAAACCACCATACCCCCAAAAGGCTCAAATTGATAATTTAGAGAATTGGATTATTCAAGCCTCAATATCCTATAGTGTGATGTCTAGTTTGTATAGTTCCAAAGGATGATAATTGGAAAGCATGCAATCTCATACCAATTACTAAATGTGTAGAGACTAAAAGACCACTATTTAGATGAAGGAACTAAGTATGATATTAAATATACACTTATGCCAATTAACAAGTATTTTTCAAGAAGTTAATCAGGTGGTCCCTAATGTCACAAAACCTTCTACATTGCCTATTGTGGAGAGGGCTTATGTTGATATCATGGTGTATGTGTGATGCATCAAACAAGCAATTTCTTTTTGAGATATTGCATACATAGATAAAAATAATTACTAGAATATTCTACCCTCATGTTGAATAATTTGTGCAATTCTATTAATAGTGTTTGGGTGGATAGAATAAAATGGAAATTGGAGCAATGGATCATTTTACAAATATTTTTGTTCAAGCATGTATTAGGGAGAAGACATATTCTAACCCATAGGATGATGTTGGCAAGATAGAAATCCAATATTAAGACTTAATGGATTCAATTGAAAACTAAAAGGGTGATTGGATCTATTCTCATTGGGTTGAAACACTAAAAGGGTAGCCTGAAGGAGATTGATGGTGAAAACCTATAAGAACACCAAAAAGTAAGTCTTATAGTATTATCCCTTTATAGAATTGTAAAACAAACCAAAGGTCTCCACATGTCTCAAAAAGTACGTTGTGGCAATATCAAATGTATTGTGGTGCCTCTCATAGGTTGAAGATGTTCAAGGAAAGAACTTAGGGGCATGTCTCTATACTTAGAAAGGCCATGATAGCACATAGATGGACCACAAATAGGAAAAAAGAAAAAGAAGGGAGATAAAAGATAATGTGTAATAGAGAAGATATAATTATAACACAAAAGCATATGTGATGTGCATCTCTATATCCAAATTATGAAAGATTGTATGTATAATAAATGATATAAATAAATGAATGAATGATTAAATCTTATGATATGTATATAAATGTGTATATTTTTTTAATTATATGTATACTCTATCTCATTAATTCTATTTTCTTTATTATTCTATCATCTTGAGGTCAACTTTTTGACATATAGAGTTCAAACCTTAAACATTAGATCTGTATTTATTGTCAATATGGACAATAGATTATTATAAGAGTTTTGTTGAGATTTTCATATGGCCATGAAGCACATGCTAGTCTCATTTCATAATGGCACCCTAACATTAGTTTATTCCCCCCTTGTTTGTTGTTTTTTTGTTTCTAGATATGTTTTGAGATGTATTTTGCAACAATTTGAGATAGGAAAATATAGTACAGGTAATAGAAATATTTGTAGCAATAATAAACTCAAATAATATGATATATTCACGAATATAAGAGGCTGAAATTTCCAAATTTATACCTTGAGAAAAATATACATTTTTTCCAAAACTAAGAGCAACCCAGTTTCTTAAAATGCATTACATATCTTTTCTAACATACCAAAAAAATATCAATAACTTTGACCATGTGTTGTTGCTATAACCAACAAGCTCGTAACTCCAAAAATTGTCTGCAAATCACCAAATCCTTGCTTCTCCACCACAAATCTGATATGCAATAATGAAGCAACCCTAGGTGCCACAAATGGAAGTGGAACTAGCTTCAAAACCTAGGTGTTTGGGTCTTAGGATTCACATGCCCTTGGTTGTAGCTTGTATGAACAACAATGAAATGTATGGCCTTACTGAAACCACATGTACCAACCTTTATTGGAATGATCAACAATAATAATCAGTAAACAACTATCTAATCTACAATAAACTCTTTCATAAATTCTGAAATGCTTGATCTCTTGAACCAATGAAGCTCAGATAATAACCCATGGATGAGATTATTCAATCTAATGCCCTTGGGTGATCTTTCACACCTATAGACACTATTATTTTTTAGGGATTTCATCTTTAAAAAAGCTTCAATCCCCAAAACCAACAAACCCTTGCTCAATTTCTCCAAATTGCACAAGTTTCAAAGAAATAATCAATAATAATGAAAAAACACTTTTTCTTTTTATATTCTCCAAATCCCAACACCCCCACTTGGCCAAATAAACATTTAAATAAATATTTTCTTTTGTTTCCTTTTAATACATTTGACTTTTAACATAACATTTAATAAAACATCCTTAAAAGATAATACTTTATTAAATGCCACTTAAACCCCTTATAACACCATATTATAAAGTCATCATTAATAAATAATAAATTATTAAAGTCAAATTAACTTTAATAATATAATTAAATCATTAATTCCCAATAATAAACCAACACCAACTCACAAGAGTGATCTAATCGCATTTTTCGGATGTAGGCATGATGACAACTAATCCAGACATGACTTACTATAAATAGTAAGTATGATCAACATGACCAAGTGACTTACTAAAAATAATGTGTGGGAGAAAATGACTAGGATTACCTCTAGAAGGCCCACCACCAATACACTAAGTCACTAAGTAGAAAAATACTGAAATGAACATCAAAAGGCTTGTCGAGGAGCCATTGATTACCATCAGAAGGGTCCCCTAAACATCTCATTGGCCTACAAGAACCAAATAGTAGACTAACCACTATAAAGATACTGATCTAGAAAAAGGGGACATTACAGCCCACCCTCCCCAAGATTTCTTGTCCCCAAACAACCCTCACCTGGATACCCTAGTTGGTCACCTGAATATCAAGATACCAAATTAGTTTATAGATTACTCTACCAAAACCCCATGCATCCACAAGATAATGATAGAGCTAAAATTGGCAGCTCTGTAGGTCACTCTAAAAAAGAAGCATTCTACCAAGCATAGTTAATCTTGGATCCCTCATCCCAGCTGGAAGTTTTCCATACTCAACACCCACTGACTTCCACTACGCTACTTTGATATATTCTTCACTATGTTGAAAGTGGTGAAGCAACTCATTGGGATCTAGTCGATCAGACGTGCCAAACCAGTCACCACCTATGTCCCAACACATCAGACCCTCACATCCATAAATAACGAGAAGATGGAGGTAACTCAAAGTGCCAACATCATAGCACCTCACTTTGAACTCTAAAAATCTCCCATGGATGTGATGAGTACCTCTTGTAGGTGCCAAAAAATGTAGCAGTTCCTCTTAGGTTGTTGCTATGGAAAAAATCACCACCCTCAAGACTGTAAGATCGACCTAGGGGGATGCAAATGATACTATCAGGTTCATAGGGTGATGAAGTATCACCCCAATATTGCTCACCAATGATGAGAAGATAATGCAACTCTCCTCCAAGCTCAAGTACAACTATTGTCCTCCAAAAATTATGAATGAAATCCACATCCCATGGAGTAGGATAACCATCTCCTACCATAACATGGAGCAAAACTCCATCACTACAGGTTGGTCCATTGATGCCATCATGCACACTAGAAACACAACTCCCTCATGTCCTTGTCTTCCCAAGTGTATGCCACACATTGGTATGTGCCTCCATCGAAAATCCCTGAGGCACGAAAGCTACAGTCTCTGGCAAGGAGATGTTTGCATGATGAAACTCTGATCCCTGACCTTGTATACAACCATCTAAAAGTGACAAAGTCGGAGACCTGCAAGTGCCAATTCCATCTTCCAAAGATGGAAGCACTCCATCCCATAATGGGTGATATGAATCTTGAGACCTCAATTGTCTCTTCCTCAAAGGTGACTCATGGTCACTATGGTACAAGTTGTGTGAAAACTCAGGAATGTCAGAATCATTCCTGTCTGTAGGCTCATGTAAACCTAAAGCCTCCTTGTGCTCAACCATTGTTAGGGGTTCTCCCCTCAAACCATGAATTCCACTACCATCCATAGGTGTCATAAAAATTGTAGAAGACTGAATATTTGTTGTGTATGAAGTGAACCAAGCTCATCTCCTCGTAAAGCTCGTCAATCTGAACCTTTGATTCCTGAAGGGCCTTTTGAGTACTTTAGTTCTAGGAATCCTCAGTGACAATAAGCTCTTTAGTAAGCTTATCCACTTCCCTTTCTTTCCCCTTAAGTGCATCGTAGTAGATCTCACCAAGTTGGAGTAGGTGATCTCTATTTGATAGTAGTTGCATGTAATTGGTCTTCATCTCTACTATCGCTTCTCTAAGCACCTGTGAATTTGAAAGGGGAAATTCTCCATAAGGTTCCATATGTTCTCTTGAAGACCTCCAACAACATTTGGCCATAATCATGAGGGTGTCATCAAAATGTTTGATGGATGCACTAATTTGGTCTTCAATCACCTTCAACTGTCCTGCCAACTGATTGGATTCCTGAGACCCATAAACCTCATATAAATTTTATGATTCATGATCAATTTCATGCAACACTAAATTAGATTTATTTTCAAGGTCGATATCAGTACCATTAGAGCCAATGCCATTCCTCATGCATGATTGAGTTGATAAATTTTGGACAACACTATGGTTGAAAGTGTAGTCATCCCAAACAAGATCATGTGATGTTGTGTAGGTCTAATCCAAACCCAATTGTTCACTACATTTTGTATTTTCTGATTTCCCAGCATTGGTTTGTGAAACATTCACCTCAAAGACACCCAACCCACAATTTGATCACTTTCTAAGATGAATTAATGGTGACACAACAATGCTTGGCTCAACTAGAGGAGTATCAAATAGGTTTATACCTTCTTGTAGTTGATCCCACATGGATATCCTGTCAATATCCACGATGTCAACTCTTGCAATCCGTAAGTGCTCTTCATCTAGAGCTTTAGTAGGTGACTCTCCTACGTCCTTGTCCTCATAGGGTTAAAGTGAACTTGTAGCTTTGTTCTCTTTAGAACTTAGAGTCCAATCTTCAACAAATGATGACTGATTTTTGTGAATAGTGGTAGGCTGCAAGTCACATAGAAGCAATTCATCTTCCTTATCCAAATGTTTAGGTTTTGCAACCATCCTCATATATGCTTTTTTCATATTTTCTCAAATATAGATTTATCTATTGCCATCTTTTCTCTATTTCTAACAACTGTGGGTGTTGATGCAAATAGTTATGAACCTCTAATAAATGAGTGTTGCTCACTCACCAAACAAACTCAAAATACCTTTTACTCATAACCCCTCAAGCTGGCAGGAAATATTGAGCTATGATACCATTGTAATATCCCTTGTGTCTATTGTTTATTTATTTATGTTTCTAGATGTGTTTTGAGATGTATTTTGCAATAGTTTGAGATAAACAAATGTAGTGCAGATAATAGAGAGATTTGCAGCAATAATCAACTCAAATAAAATGATATATTCAAGAATATAAGAGTCTAAAATTTCCAAATTTATACTTTGAGCAAAATATATAATTTTTTCCAAAACTAAGAGCAACCTAGTTTCTTAAAATGCATTACATATCTTTTTCTAACATACCCAAAAAAAATTAGGAACTTTGACCATGTGTTGTAGCTGCAACTAGCAAGTTGGTAACTCCAAAAATTGCCTAGAAATCACCAAATCCTCACTTCTCCACCACAGATCTAATATGCAACAATGAAGCAACCCTAGGTGCCACAAATGGAAGTGAAACCAAATACAAAAACCTAGGCATTTGGGTCCTAGGATTCACACACCCTTGGTTGTAGCTTGTACAACCAACAATGAAAAGTATGGCCCTACTAAAACCACACATGCCAGCCTTTGTTCGAATGATCAATAATAATAATCAGCAAATAACTCTCAGATGTGCAATAAACTCTTGTGAAAATTCTGAAATGCTTGATCTCTTGAACTAATGAAGCTCAGATAATAACCCCTAGATGAGATTATTCAATCTAATATCCTTGAGTGATCTTTCACACCCATAAACACTGTTCTTTCCAAGGGATTTCATCCTAAAAAAAGCTCCAATCTCCAAAACCAACAAACCTTTGCTCAGTTTCTCCAAATTGCACAAGTTTCAAAGAAATAATCAATAATAATGAAAAAACAAACACTTTTTCTTTTTATATTGTCCAAATCCCAACACCCCCACTTGGCCAAATAAACATTTAAAAATATTTGTTTTTGTTGCCTTTTAATACATTTGAATTTTAATATAATATTTAATAAAGCATCATTAAAGGATAATACTATATTAAATGCCACTTAACCCCTTTCTAACATCATATTATAAAGTCGTCATTAATAAATAATAAATTATTAAAGTCAAGTTAACTTTACTAATATAATTAAATCATTAATTCCCAATAATAAACCAACGCCAACTCACAAGAGTGATCTAATCACATTTTTCGGATGTAGGCATGATGACAACTGATCCAAACATAACTTACTATAAATAGTAAGTATGATCAATATGACCAAGTGACTTACTAAAAATAGTATATGTGAGAGAAAATAACTAGGATGACCTCTAGAAGGCCCGCCACCAATACATTGAGTCACTAAGCAGAAAAATACTGAAATGAACATCAAAAGGCTTGTCGAGGAGCCATTGATTATCCTCAAAACGGTCCTCTAAACATCTCATTAGCCTACAGGAACTAGATAGTAGACTAACCACTGCAAATATACTGATCTAGAAAAAGGGGACATTACAGAGGATTATCCCTTTATAGAACAAAACAAACCAAAGGTCACCACATGTTTCAAAAAGTACGTTGTGGCAATATCAAATGTATTGTGGTGCCTCTCATAGGGTGAAGATGTTCAAGGGATGAACTTAGAGACATGTCTCTATACTTAGAAAGTCCATGATAGAAAATAGATGGACCACAAATAGGAAAAAAGAAAAAGAAGGGAGATCAAAGATAATATATGTAATAGAGAAGAGATAATATAACACCAAAGCGTATGTGATGTGTATCTCTATATCTGAAGTATGAAAGATTGTATGTATAATTGATGATATAAATAAAGAAATGAATGATTAAATCTTATGATATGTATATAAATGTGTATCTTTTTTTAATTATATATATAATCTATCTCACTAATTCTATTTTCTTTATTATTCTATCATCTTGAGGTTAACTTTTTGACATGTAGAGTTCGAACCTTAAACCTTAGATCTATATTTATTGTCAATACAGAAAATAGATTATTATAAGAGTTTTGTTGATATTTGCATATGGTCATGAAGCACATGCTGGTCTCATTTCATAATGGCACCCTAACATTAGTGAGATAAGAGCAACAAGGAGACGTGGGGTGATTGAAAGTCTTAAGGTCTATGGTGCATCAACATTGGTTGGGTGCATTTGTGCGCATGTTGGTAGTCACACCAATGTTCTTCTTGATAAGAGCAATAAGGAGAAGTGTAGTGATTAAAAGTCTTAAGGTCCATGTTGCATTAACATTGGTTGGGTGCGTTTGTGCCCATATTGGTAGTCACACCAATGCACCAATGTTCTTCTTGATAAGAGCAATAAGGAGAAGTGGGATGATTAAAAGTCTTGAAGTCCATGGTACATTGACATTGGTTAGGTGTGTTTGTGCCCATGTTGGTAGTCACACCAATATCAAAAAATACTATCTCCAATCACATTTTTGAAAGGTGGAAGACAAAACCTCCAAGAAGATCAATTACCATGAATGCTTGTAAACTTACACTCGCGGGTAGAGGATTTCTATTGTGTAAGGTTCCTATGCTCGATCCAATTTTATTGGTTGATCCTTTTTCTAGGCTTGGTATGCCTGGTCGATATGGTTTAAGGGAGTAGTATATATTAGTGTTATGTGTTGTTTTTATTGTAATTTGTTTGTTTGGTAGTCCCTTTATTATATTTTGCAAGTGTGAGGCTATTTTTTTAATCTACCATGTAGAATTTCTGGATGTTTATGTGGGTTATAGTTGTTCCTTTATGTTGCTAGATTGGGGCTTCATAAATATAACTGATAATAATTAAAAAAGAAAAACATTTTATTAGCTGATAGGCTACACATAGTGTGAGATTTGAGCTTAAAACAAGTCTCATGCCTGCAACCCACTGTTGAGTTGTCAAAAAACAAGTTTTAGTTGTCATTTAATGGTAAAAGCCTCCAAAATCTCACTTATCACATAAAAGCCAGATAAATATTGATTTGGCAATTGGATGAGAACATTCTATTTCCATTTGCAGTGTTTTTTGCCAATTTGATGGCAACTTTTTTTTTTCATTTGCATTGCTTTATGTTTTAAATCTGTATGCAAATATTTCATAATCATATAATACATAATTTCTTGAAGGAAAAAATCTAGATTTGTCTTAAGTTTATTTCATTCCATTATTTAACACTTATTATTAATTGTTTAATCCAGCCACATGCAACTAGAATTTGCAGCAGTCATGCACAAGCACACTCTCTAACATATTAATATACATGTAGTCTTCTATCAGCATAATCCTTGAACCTCCTTTACATACAAATGCTAGTTATAAATATAAATCACCAAAACCACATATGATTACATGTTACGAATTAGACTGTTGACAAAATGGCCAATGTTTGGTATCACATTAATATTAGTGAATTTCTTGTTACTTTTAAACTTCAGTACCGAAAGCTGGAAAGGTTATCGATCTAAAATAATCACATGGATGGTGCACTGGATGATTTGAAAATTAGTTTAAATTTTGCCCTTAGGCATTATAACACATTTGTACTTAACTGTGATAGCGGAATGAGGAGCATTTTTTCCTCTCTAGCTGGAGTTTTCACTCATTCAAGGTTTCTCCAGTTTATATCGTTTGTTGCAGTTGTGTGTGTTTCCTAAACGTGTTTATATATCTGTTTTGCATGTTCTTCCATTTTGACATTTTAAATGAACTTGTTTGACTGTAAACACATCCATTTGAGGTGATTTAACAGTGTTTGAAGGTGTTAGGAGCGTTGACAAGAAGGATATCCGTAAGTGACGATTACTCGGAGAGTATCTCCCAACTTTTATGGACTATTGAAAGAACATTTTACCAACTAAACATATTACAAGAAGATTAAACATTAAATATTTTCAAAAAATTCAGCTAAGGTCTGTTAATACAAGTCAATTATGGTTGTGGACTGATTGCAACATATCTTGGAAGCATTCAGCCAAACAATAAATTAAAAAAATGCCAAGCACATCATTCTATTCTAAAGGTTGCTTTTGGGAAGAAGAGTTGTCCTTCCATAGCCCTTGCTGGTTGGAGCTATTGCTTGTTGAGGATTGGGCCTGATCGTGTTGCACACCAGCAGCCAGCTGCCATGTTTGCCAATGATTGAGATATCCAGGGCGAGCCTGTGGAATAGGTATTTCCATTCTGCCCTCCAGCATTTCAACAACTGCAGACATGCAAGGCCTTCGACCAGGGTTCTCATGAGTGCACAAAAGTCCCACATAAATCACTCTTACCACTTCTTCTTCATTGTACCCGAATTGCAAAAGGTTCACATCTACCAATTTTAGCATTCTCTTTTCTTCATACAAATGCCAAGTCTGGAATCAAGCAAAATTCATCAATAATATCATGTACACAGAGTTATACATTAGTACATCATAAACAAAAATAATTTGAATTCACAATGTTACCCATTCAAGAAGGTAAGCTTTTTCTTCTTCCAAACTCGTGTCTGTGTGGGTTCTGCCACTAACAATTTCAAGTGCAACCACTCCAAAGCTGTAAACATCTGCCTTTTCTGTGAGATGCCCTCTTAAGGCATACTCTGGAGCCATATACCCACTGAAGAGTATTTCAAATGATTAGAAGATTTTAGCACGGTTGAAAATTTTGGTCAGTGGAACGCAATCTGAAATATAAGTGTTTTTCGACTTACATTGTTCCTGCTACCCTTGTGCTCACATGAGTATTTCCCTCGTCAAATAGCCTTGCCAACCCAAAATCTGCTACTTTGGGATTTAAATCTTCATCTAGAAGAATGTTTGTTAATTTGATATCCCGATGTATAATTTTTAACAATGACTCCTCGTGAAGATAAGCAAGTCCGCGAGCAACTCCCAAACAAATCCTATACCGAGTGGGCCAATCGAGCTTAATACGAGGTTCATCGCGATCTGCAAATAAGAATTAGAATTCAATGAGTAAAGCTGGTCCCCTTTTGCTTTCTATCATAACTTCAGAGTAAATAAAATTTCAGTATAACTGATCATATAAAATTGGTGGCCTTACCAAACAAAGCTTTTGCGAGGTTGCCGTTTTCCATGTATTCGTAAACCAGGAGAAGATCCTCCCCCTCTGCACAACAACCATAAAGTTTAATGACGTCTGGATGTTGCACTGCAGATATAGTGCCTACTTCATTCAGAAATTCACGATTCCCTTGTTTTGACTGAGATGATAACTGCTTGATTGCCACCTTCCTCCCATCTGATAGTACACCCTGCAAAATAGAAGTTTGGTGTTATAATCTAGTTAGTCTTTCACGATTCCCTAAAATGTATTGATGCAACTCCGGCTTGCATGCTTTATGATTTTGTCAGTCATATAGGTTCAATTATAATTGTAGGGCGATTATCATTGCACCTTATAAACTGCTCCAAAGCCACCCTCTCCTATCTTATTTTTGGGATCAAAACTTTTAGTTGCGATTTTCATCTCCCTTAAGCTGAAAGAATTACCGTCCATGGTCTTCAGCTCTGGTAACCTCCAGCCATATACAGGATAAATTTAACAATAGAGTTGATAAATAATTAAACTAAGCATAATTTAACTACTGTGGATTCAAAAATATTACATTACCTCTGTCCTTGCTGAAACAGGATAATAAGTTGCCCCTTTTTTTCCTCTTCTTGATAAATACTAGAGCTGATATCAGCACAAGACCCGAAATGACCACTACTAAGATGATAATTATGGCTATCTTAGCAGTCTTACTATTCTTGTGCAACTGCGGTTTAAAGTCTGCCACAAGAAAATTTAATTGTTTACATATCAGAAGATAAAAGAGTGATACTGAAGGATTTATTAAAAAAAAATCCAATTTATGCATTGTGCTACATTATTACAAAGTGTGAGCTATTCCCCCTTGCATTGAACATTCCAATCAGTTGGAAGACAATAAAGTTGCATAAGGATCTTACTTGGAGTGACTACAATAGCTGACACCAAAGGTCCATACACATCTTGTGGTTCACAACATGTCCCTTTCCCAGCCCAAAAAAAGTGAATCTCTAAGTAGTTTTGGGTAACATTTATAGTGTAGTTCATAATGACTACCAGATTTTGCTCTCCAGCAGCCTCCGTTATATCAAAATCTTTCAACACTCTATCTCCCTGCATAAAGTTTGCAATACGACCAAGCATGATAATCAGAATGGTAAATACAATAAAGATACCATATTTGATATTTTAGGCTTTCAAATCTTTATCCTCTATCTGATTATTTTACAAGTACAGAAAAATCAGGTTTCAGTCTTGATACATACATCTAAACAAAAATAATGTGAAGGGGAAACTGATATACCTGAATATAGACATCAAAGATTCGTCGTCCTTTTGTGGTGTTCATAACTGGAAACTGTATCTCAGCAAAGTGGAGCTGTATGTTGTATGGTCCGTTTTGAAGGTCCAGGCCATAGTACCTCAGAGAGATGGGAGAAATACGTGCTGTCCTGTACAGTTCTGGATCAAAATTGGAGGAAAATGCAGTGGTATTATGTGGGGCGATGGCGAAGGTAGTGCTGCTGTTGGCTATGTAACTCTTTGATAAACTCTCAGCATCCAAAAAATATCCTACGCTACTAAATCCCCAATACATCGTGGGACCTGGAAAGAATGATAGGGTATCAACTTGATCATCATCCTCTTCAAATTCATCAAAAATAAAGCTTGGTGCAGAAATGTCGAGTTTCCTTCCTCCACAGTTTACAGCCAAACCATAGTCTGCTAAAAACAAAACCACTGTTACAACAGAGTCCAATACATGCACCCTACAGTGCAGAGTAATGTACAGAACATGTCTACAAAAAAAAATTCCGCAATGCATGAATAGAAACTTCATCAAACTGTATATGGCAAAGGCTTTCCGCAGATTCAACTAGGAAATAACTCTCGAGCCAGTAGAACAGCTTGGATTTAGTTCAGAACACATCAATTGCAATGCAGTCCGTATTTCACCTCTTTCTTACTCCATTAAACAGATACGCATCTGGCCTACTCTTTAACTCTTGCAGGGGAATATGGAAAAGAGTATCCACTGTCACCATAACTCTGCATTATTACTAGCACAGTTTCCAAGCACCTATATTGAAATTCTTGTTTGGCAAGTATATTATTGTAATAGATTTGTTTAGCTGGTTTTTACATAAAACATATATTTTAGAAATTCTATATGCAATTTTTTAATAAATAATATTTAAAAAATAAATCATCATATATTAATATTTTTAACTGTTACATAAATAGTTATTGTAAAATATAAATTTTATTTTATTTATTATATTATATTATTTTTATTTATTGTGATATTGCTATCAGGATTCAACCATGTAGTTTTCCGAGTCAAACTCATTGACCCATGTTCCATGAGTAGTGATAATGAATGGTCCACTTAGCACTCATTGCGTCTAGGCGATGCTCACAGAGGTGAAGCATTGGGCCTTCCTAGGAGGTCACCCATCTCGGTACTACTCCAACTCAAGCGTACTTAACCACGGAGTTTTCTTAAGGTTAAACCCACTTAGCTTACAACCCCATTGGCAAAACCTTCAACAAGTGTTGTGCCTTATGAACCATTCATTATAGAGCCCCTTTAGCTCATCAATTGATAAGTAGGAGGTATTTTCCACAGTGTGTCAAATTGTGATATTGCTATTAGGATTCAATCATTTAGTTTTTTGAGTCAAACTCATTGACCCATGTTTCATGAGTAGTGGTTCCCAATAACCCATCTTTGATGATAATGAATGGTCCACTTAGCATTCATTGCATCTAGGTGATGCTCACATAGGTGAAGTGCTAGGCCTTTTTGAGAAGTTGCCCATCCCAATACTACTCCAGCTCAAGTGTGCTTAACCACAAAGTTTTCCCGAAGGTGAAGCCCACTTAGCTTGCAACCCCATTTGCAAAACATTCAACAAGTGTTGTGCCTTATGAACCATTCATTATAGAGCCCCTTTAGCTCATCAATTGATAAGTAGGAGGTATTTTCCACGTGTCAAATTGTGATATTGCTATCAGGATTCAATCATGTAGTTTTTCGAGTCAAACTCATTGACCCATGTTTCATGAGTAGTGGTTCCCAAGAACCCATCTCTCATGATAATGAATGGTCCACTTAGCACTCATTACATCTAGGTGATGCTCATAGAGGTGAAGCACTGGGCCTTCCCAAGAAGTCACTCATCCCAATACTACTCCAACTCAAGCGTGCTTAACCACAGAGTTTTCCCCAAGGTTAAGCCCACTTAGCTTGCAACCCCATTTGAAAAACCTTTAGCAAGTGTTGTGCCTTATGAAGCATTTATTATAGAGCCCCTTTAGCTCATCAATTGATAAGTAGGAGGTATTTTCCACGTGTCAAATTGTCATATTGCTATTAGGATTCTACTGTGTAGTTTTCCGAGTCAAACTCATTGACCCATGTTTTATGAGTAGTGGTTCCCAAAAACCCATCTCTCATGATAATGAATGGTCCACTTAGCACTCATTGCATCTAGGTGATGCTCACAGAGGTGAAGCACTAGGCCTTCTCGGGAGGTCACCCATCCCAGTACTACCCCAGCTCAAGCATGCTTAACCACAGAGTTTTCCCCAAGGTTAAGCCCACTTAGCTTGCAACCCCATTTGCAAAACCTTCAACAAGTGTTGTGCCTTATGAATCATTCATTATGAGTTTGAGTCGAAAAACTCCACGGTTGAATCTTGATAGCAATCAATATCATAATTTGACACGCTGTAGAAAATACCTCCTACTTATCTATTTTTATTTACTTAACAATTATTTAAAAATTATTTAAGTTTTTTTGATATTTTATTTTCAAATAGAATAACCTGAAAGCAAATAAAATAACTCTACTAGATAGTATCTATAATAGAATTATTTTTGAATAGTGATAAAGTAAAACAAAATAATTTCTAAATAAATGAAATAATTCTTAAATAGAATACATTCATTTCTATTAAATAAAATAACTTTTAACTACATAAAATTTGAAGGGATATCTTAAATACATCTATCTAAAAGAAAATAGAGAAATATCAATCTTCACAATATTTTTTATTGAGATGCATTTAAGATATTTGTGCTAGTTAAAATATTCATATTATTATAAATTAATGTATATTGAGATTTGTATAAATTGTGGAATGCTTCAATTAATTTAAATTAATATCGGTAAAATATAAAAACTATTTAACTTAGTATTTACTTAATAACTATTTTATTTAAAACATTATTAATAGTATATTTATTATTACATATTAATTCATTCCTTCCTGCTATTAGAGTTATCTCAAGAGATGCAATAATTGTTTGATAACATATTCAAGATAGGTGTATTAAAGATCTCTTAATTAATTAGTTCACTGAAATAATAATAATAATAACAATAGAAAGTTGAAATTATTAAAATATTTCAAAACAAAATAAATTCTATTACAATACAAATTTTATTTGTAACAATATTTTTAAGGCAAGTACTATAGTTTGCAAATTAATATATATATATATATGATTGTTTATTTTTTAAATACATACAAAAATTACTACTCTTTTTTTATTTTGATTTGAAAATTCAATTTATTTATTAAATATATTAGAAATACATAGATATTTATTACTTTATTTACTAAAAAATTAGTTATTATTCTTTTTGTTCTAGTTTTTCCTCTCTTTTGTTTATTTATAAAATACTTAAAATCTACTACTAAAATGTACTAATTTAAATTAAATATTTTTTTTATTTAAAAAAATAAAATAAATTATTTGGTATAGTTATTTCAAAAAAAAATATCTATTATTTTATTTATCAAAATAAATAGTTACTTCATTAACATTATTTTATTATTATTTTTCTATTGGTGAAATTAGATGGTTCTAAATGAGCCCAATAGGGATCAAGTATTGTTAAGTGCAAGCGCCAAACACCATAAAAAATGTTGTTGAAATCATGACCCAAGCGATTTTGGTGGAATGGAAACCTCCTAATCCATAGATCTTAATGTCATGTACATTTTTTCAGCTAAATTAAATGGGAACCCATTTCTTTACTTTTAGTGGGCTAAGAGATAAAGTTAATAACATATTTTAATAATGTTTTAAGTTAATCATAATAATATTATTTAAAAAATATTTAAATGACAACTTAAATATTATTATTACTTAGATAAATTAGGCCGTCTAAATGGAATATAATAAAATATTTTGTAATATTTTTTAAATGTTTTTAGATGAACACATTTAAAAGGAAACCAAAGAGACTATAGAAGAGAGACAATAGCTCATAAGGAGATCATTTGTTGTTTATTAAAATTGTTGGCGTAATAACTAACACCTCTGGAGTGTAAGTTTGTACAGACAACTATGCACACTACGTGATGAGTGCTCTTCAAATTAGGAGGGGAAGCTCCCTCTTTTGCTAGTATACATTATAAAAGTAAAGCAATCTAAACCTATCTTTTTCGACTCAACTGTGAGAGGCACAAGGTTAAGGAAACCAAGGACGTTGCAGCTAAGGGTTTTCTCTGGTTTTGCAAGTCTTAACTACAACTAAAACTAAATACTTTAATCTATCCAATTTCCTCAAGAAAATAGAGCATGAGGAAAAAGAGCAAGAATGGTTTTACACGATAAATCGGATACAGATTCACAACATGAAGGCAAGGTGGCACAACAATTTGTTGCTGAATAGGCTTATTATCACACACATCACATGATAAGCTTTAGGTACAAACTCTCAACATGAAGGAAAGGTGGCACAACAATTTGCTCAATTTGAATAGGCTTATTGATAACAAAACATAAAGGATAGCCAACTAGGATAGTAAATTGCATAGGCAAGACAAGCGTACAATCTACGATCAAACTAGCCAGTATATTTAACTAAGGTAAGCATTCACCATAATAACTACATGAAACCCAAGTGGCATAACAATTCATTATCAAATCAAATACTCATGAACAGATACAAAAAGGAAATATTACAGGCAAGGCGACACAGCATATATAACTCTCTCGTGCAAAAGTTATTTACAAATGAGCTAAAAGCTCTTATTTATAGACATCAAAGGTGTAGGCAACCCTAAAATCACCTGGAGTCAACTACAGTCTTGCAATGCATGCAAGATCTTATTGCTAAACCCTAATAAAGGAAACTATACAGTTAATTGGGAAGCTACCATCAGTTAACCGATACAAACAATGCTAACTGGACAATGTGCAACATGCACGTCCTTATTGAAAGAAAAGCTAATTGATAACTAACATCAGTTAACTAACGCTAACTAAGAGTCCATCCTCTTGCGAAAATATCTCCAAGAATGAGATAGGCATGCCTGATGTCAACAAGGAAAACTCAAGAACTGAAGTTGAGTTAACTGCTTCTTGTGACTCATCCTCGTAAACAACTGCAGAATCTAACTGGACGTCTACTCCAAGTCCTCTCTATTTACCATCTCCAAGAATTTATCGATGGTATCATCATCTGGTACTCTAATGTTGTCCACGATGATCGACTGTCTGTCTAACTCCTTATCTCCATCCTGGATTTCCCTCTGACTGTCTCTAACCTCTGTGGTCACCTTCTTGAAACTGATAGTCAACATTGATAATTCCTCCAACTTGGACGCCTCTGCGTCTCCACCTAGGTTACCACGAACTAGCTCTTCGAACTCAACCTGAACTGCCTCCAACTCGACGTATGTACCATCCTCACATTGATAATGACATGGGATCTGAGTGATGTATTCGTTGATAAATTGAAGAGTTGCAGCAACCTTCTCCTGAATCATGCCCATCTTAGCAGAAACTCTGTCATACGTTTCCATTCTGCAAAGATACAACTCTCTCCAAGTGAAAAACTTCCTTTTATCTTTTGTTGCTTCAATGGCATCATAGGCAACTGCAAGCTGTGATATAAGAATCAGATCGGCTTACGCTCGGCTATGAAGATCTCGAGCTCCTAAATCCTCTGGCGAAGACTATGTGCGTCAACCCTCAACTGATACAACTTTGTAAGGAGGTGCTGACCAGCAATGATGAAGTCCTCAATCCAGGTATCTAAAAAATTTCCTTGATTAACCAAATAGTGAATCCTCTGCTGAACTGCGGCGGTCTCTCGAAGCTACAGGAGTAAAGGTGCTTGCCCCTCGTTTCCATGAAGCAAACTTGAGATGTACATGCGGAGTTGCCTGACTTCAGCCTTGAGGGCTGCCTTATCTTCACCATCCCTCATGACACATTTCTCCAGATTACTCGTGACGACCCTGAATAGGCTCACGTCGATGTGTCGAGTACTCTTACCTAGATTTGTTTTGACGAAGGTAAAGTCACCAACATCAACTTCATCTAAGTTCTTGCCTTCTGGAGGGGTAGCAACCTCTATGATGATTTCGGCTTCAAGATTCTTCTCAATGTTGACCTGCTTTCTGGCCCTCTTATTCAACCTATTCTAATAAGGTTCACCAAACTCAAACAAATCAAGCTCATATGAAGGCATACGCCTCTCTCTTCCCAATGACCTCTTGAGCCAAGATGAATAAGCAACAGTATCCTCTCGAGGCGGAGTTGCTTCTATTGTGTCAGCCACTAGCAAATCCACTGGTATGAAGGTCTCGTGTACAAGAGACTCAGGCTTCGAATCAATATCTATAGGAGACGACTGTGGTGAGAAAGGTGGACCTGGAGATGATGAATCAGCCTCAGCCTGAATTACCGGTTCTGCTGGAATAACTGGCTCTGCCAGAACTACTGTCTCTACTAGAACTACTGGCTCCGCAACTAGAAGTATTGGCTCTCTCTCAACCTGTTTCCTCTTGGTGATGCTCTTCCCTTTTGAATTCACCTCAATCTTAACCCCTTCAGACGGATTCAAAATAACCTTAACTCGAGGCTTCGCCCTAGAAGTAGAAGGCAAAGAAGAAATCACTGCTGGCGGCTCTGCAACTGGAATCACCTTTCACTTCTGCTTGCTTTCGAGGAAGTACATGCTCGTTTTAATAACTGACCTGGACAAGTCCTTTACTAAAGTATGCACTGGGACATACCAATCAGGTTGGCGAAGTGGCTGGCGAGCGACTTGGTCTTTAATGAATGAATTGAGAAGTATCTCGCCATCATCATCAGACAAACCCTCCACATCCTCTGACAAGAAATCAGAAATCTATGGGAGAGTAAGCCTACAATAATGACATCGACACACCTCAAAGTCATCCTCACAATTGACCCAAAAGTCCTCAAGCGTTGTCGAATGTGAAATGTTTCGCTCCAACCTTGTTGAATAATGACCCAACGGATCATAGGTATGCCTCTGAGGAAAACACTCGAGCCGGAGTTTCTTTAACTCGTTCGCCATTAGCTTGCAATCGACAGTTGTCTTGCACTTGTAAATAGCCAATCCAAAAGGAAAGGTGAAAGCTGGCTTGTGTCGATTGCAAAGGAAAGTGTGAACCTCGTGTGCCTGTCTCATAAACTCCATGAAAAGAACCTTGTCCGACGGGTACCTTGGTAGCATCAGAGGCTCGACTATATATCCATACACCTGGATATATGTGAAAGTAGGGAATTGGATGAACCAATCCGCCCAACTCTCCATTGCTGATTGCGCCTCTGAGGAAATTCTAACATGCATCTCATTGTCTAAATCTCTGACTGTCCTCATAAGAAAGTGATCATTCACTGCTCTAAAGTCTTGTTCAGCTTTCGAAAACTCCAACTGAGAGTAGTATTCGTGCACTCGTTGAATGCCCAAAACTCCATTGGTCTTCAATAGTCTAAAGCTGCCTTGAAATGCAACCAAATAAACTAGAAAGGTCACCATGTGGAATTCGTGCATCTTATGGAACTTTGTAATCTGTTGGTGAAGATACTCACTGATAAACATTGCCCAGTCAAAGGTTTATTTCTTATCAATAACTCAAGAGATGAGGTAGAACATCCATGGTCGGAAAACGCTTGCATCTTCTTGACCTGCTAACCGGTTGAGTAAAGTTATTAAAATGGCGATCTCATCCTTGAACTCACCACGCCCAATTTTCTTTGGCATGTTGGTTTTCTGAGCTTTTAACCATCGCTGAGCTACTTTCTTCTGCGATTTGTCTTTGTCCTCCTCCCATATTCTGTCACAATCTGGAATGGATACTGCAAAATGATCTGAGCGTGGAGGAATAGAAAAGCATTTTTCTGCATCCCTCGGTTTAAGGCTATAAATGACCCTTCCATCAGTCGACCTGATTTGTCTGGTAGACGAGTCATAATGCTTGGAACAAGCAAGTACGAACTCGAGGTCAAAGATTGAGATGGGAATGGATGCCGTTGCAAGTATCCCTAAACGCTCGAGGTTTCTGATTGAAGTACTGCTAATAACCTCCAATGTATTTAGATTAATGACGAGATAAACATGACTCAAGTCAGTATCAGTAGTTTTCAAAAAATTATTAAGAAAGACCTGTTTGGCCTTATAATCTATGGGATTGTACTGCATTTTGAAAAACTAGATTATTGACTGTAAAGTCGGGTATGTTCGGACAACTTTGGGAAACGCTGAAAAAGCTCGAGGATTGGCTAAAAATAGCAAGTGGGAGTGAATTTTTTCGGAAAAATTATGAGATATGGGTTTTGTGCAAAATCAAATTCTAATACAACCCAGATCGTTAGAATTGTGGAAAAATGTGATTCAAGCTTACATGCAAAAGGTTTTCTGTTGAGATTTGAACTGGCAGTTAGGGGCACTGGGGGCAATTTTTCCTGCGAAAATCTGGAACATGGGTTTTGTGTAGAATCAAATTCTAAGACAACCCAGATTCAACAGATTTGCGAAAAAACGTGTTTTAGGCCTGTTGACGTGCTTTTTATGACAGCGCCAGCACAGAATAAAGTTGCCCAACGGTCACTCTATTCTCTCTTGATCAAAGTGTCCCACATGCTAAGATTGCTTGAAAGTTCATGTGTTCGACTCCAAGGTTCCTTTTATCGCGAATAGACTCAGTTGGTTGATGTGTTTTTGCTGGTTATTTCAAGGGGACTTACGTAGTTGTTCAACTCCGTGAAGCAATTAGGACATGAATGATTTGGCAATATGGTTCTGGTATCTAGACTGACTCGGAAAATGCAGAATTTAAAGGGGATAGGGATAGGGATTCTACAAATCTACTTCTAAAGGGTGGAGGACGAGGATCGACTTAAACAATCTTCAAACCAAACTTTGCTTTGTCTCCTTTCGAACAACTCCGACAAAGTTGGTGCAATCTTCAAAGGATGAGAAAAGTGTTCAAACTATGACGCAACATGTTCATACCGTCAATACGACGCATACAAACATATGAACCATAATCGAAGTTAAGTGCTGATACTCCAGTTGACCACGCAAGGCGAACTTACCATCAGTAAGCCCGCTAGTGGTATGGATGAAAGAAGATATGCTTAAATCACAACGCCACACTCCACAATTAACAACTACTTGCATGAAATAGAAATCTACTTTACTCTATCTACCTTGAATTGGAAAGACGAAATGGCCTTGCTAGCTACTCATAACAAAGAAGAAATCACCAAGCAATGAAACTCTTTGTATTATGAAAAGTGTTCACAACAACCTTTTACAAAACTTTCAAAGGAAAGTTTTCTTCCCTCCTCAATCTAAAGCTAACTTCTAAGCTAAATGCCTTCTACTCTCTAGCTCTGATCCAATTCCAATTCTAATCTCTATCTCTAATTCTAATAGATTACAAATGAGGGGGGATGCCCCTTTTATAATAAGTCCAATTCAGTGGACGGTTCAGATCAAATTACAATGAAGGGCTCAGATCGAGCCACCTATGCCCTGATTAGGGTTTCTGCCCTAAAAACCGCCACAGAGAGGAGTGGGCAATGAATGCACAGAATATTCTCCACTCCCCTGCAGGAATCATAATGAGCAATTAATGCCCACTACCATCATCAAGAAGATCCTCATCAAGTAGCGCGTTCCCACTGGCCTTCTCCCGGATAGCAAACTCGATCAACCGGGCCAATACTGCTTCAACCTCCTGTGTAGAGATCGGTGGAATATGGTTGAGCTGGAACTCCAAGACTGCTACCGTCTGTCCGTATCTGATGTAAGATTTTCTCCATGTCACCAAGGCGTCCTGGGTATGCTGAATTATACTAGAGAACGTGGAGACATTCTCAAAGTCATCCAGGACAAGTGACCTCGCAGCTGAGAAGAATGGAGGCAGTCTACTTTTCAAGCCATCAGCAGTTATCTCCTCTGGGACCAACTTTCTAGCAAATATGGCTTCTAATGTATTGAGGACTCCCCCCAAGATGTTGCCCATTGCTTTCCTCACTTTAGCTGAATCTGCCCTTGTTGCGTCGTGAAATCCACGGCCTGTGACCACCGAGGAGTACCAACTGGTGAAATCATACCTATCACCTCTCTGAATTACACCTCCATCCACCAAGGTTTCTAGAGGTATATGCATCAAAGCCCCCAAACGAAGTACAGTCTTCGTTTGATAGATGCGAGTATCACCCCAGGCCTGATCTACTATATCCATCCGTGCCAAAATATTTGAGGCCTGTCGATAAGCATCGGCAAGGTCCTCCATGAATTTCCCTGTCTCGGTATAAACACGGCTAACCCACTTGTCTGCCTCCATTTCCATTTTCTTCAAATCCTCTAAGGCAACAACTTACTCCTTCGGAAGCTCCGATGGACGTTCCACTGCTAGGTCTGCTGGTTCACCTGGACATGCTAGATTTTGCATGTATCCTATCAAGGTTTTGTGATCCTTCTTCAATTTCTTATACTTCCCCTCTGTGCGGAGCAACTGATCCTTCAATGCCTGATAGGAGTTATCGACCTCCTCGATAACTTGGGCTCCCATAGGACGACCCAACTCTACTGTGGTGATCACGTAATTTTCAGGCCTCTCCTCGGTTGGATCACAATCTTCCCTCGGAATAGCCACCTGAAGCGTGCGAGAGCCTGACTCGTCAGTCGAGATCTTTGAAAACTTACGAGCCCTTTTCTTCTCTGGTGGCGCACTGATCCTCCTGAGGAACTCCTCCATCTCAATGGTCGGATCCGTATCATCCTCGGGTTCTCTCCTCATTCTGTCGAAAAGCCAATCAGGCACTGTCTGCTGTGGATTACAAATGACAAGGGGTTGTTCTTCTATTGCCTCCATCTCGTGCACTTCCTCTCTTCTTGCACTGGTTTGCTCAGGCTCATCCTCCTCTATAAGCTGGGTATCTCCCGACCGTTGGGTCCCCTGTTCTGTGTTTTCTTCTTCTTCCAAAGTCGTGTCCAACATCTGCTGAAAATGGGTGTCGACCATTGTTTACTCTTCCTCCTCCTGTTGGCCGCCCCTGGATAGACTGACACTAGCTGATTCCCGGGCATTGGGCTGATCTACCTCCTCAAGTCCCCGCTCTTCCTCTAATCCTACCCTCTGATCGGCAAATAATGAAACCACTCTCAAACTCGAAGACTGAGTTTGTGAGTGCACGGGGGATGCTTGTTCTATCCTTAACATTATCGGTTGGGTTGGCACTTCCACTTGTGCCCTCGATGATGTCTGAGCAATTTGTTTCCCCTTTTTTACCGATAACGGCCTTGGGTCACCCATCAAGCTATAAGTAAGGGCGATCGACTTGCTCTTAAGTCTGCATACATGTCTGTCGACCCAAGTCCTAGTAAAAGTCATCACCGGGATAGAAAGAGTGTCCAAGTCCATGATCTCTGGCTCGGACCAATCAGGTGGTGGGACAGGAGTATCCCTAACTGACCCATGGTCGGGTTGCATGACATTGACATCCTCCTCCACCTGGTCGGGAACTGGAATAATCTCACATTCTCTAATCAACTTGAGAGGAAGTTTGGAAAACATCCTTCTTCTTATCTCAGCCTCATCCACTGCATTTGCCCAGAAGTCCTCCAGATGAGCTCTGTGCCGGTATTCAACGTTCTGTACCATCCGGATGTTCCCGTAAGGATCGAAATCCTACCTGCCTGTGTGATATGACAAATGATAAGATTGCAGCTCGTCCTCTGCCTCTCGGGCTGCCTGCAAAGAGGGACACACCTCAATGGAATTTTCCATGGTGATAGGGAAATCAAGCCCACCCTTCTTTTTCCTTTTCTGAATCTTATAGTAGGCAATCAATTGCCTAGATATCTCAAGCATTACTATGTGATCAGTGGGGTATCGTGGTAACCGATACGGATACGAAGTGAACCCTTGCAGCCTAATATATGTGAATTTCGGGAATTGGATGAGCCAATACCCATATTCCTCAATCAATGTCCGTGCTTCTTTAGATATTCTCTGCTGCGTCCTTTGCTGAAGTGTCCTCGCAATGTGCATTGTGAATGCATCATTTGCCCGTTTATAGTTAGCAATGTTAGCTAAATGTAGCTGTGTGCAGGCTTCGTGGATTTTGAATTGACCAGGGGCGCAGCCGATTGGCTCCTTGTACGAAATCCCTCTGTACTTAGTCATTCTGACCAACATGTAAATCACATATGAGCTCATGTAGAAAGTCTCCGTCACCCTCAAGCGCCTGAATTGCTCATCGATGTGGTTGCTAATCATCCTAGCCCAATCGACACACTCTTTTCCTTCCAAGATGATCTCGATGAAGTAGAACATCCAAGGCTCGAAAATGTAAGCCTGTGCACTCCCATTCACCTGGTTCAACATCATTATCAAATCACAGTATTCTTGTTTCACGTCTTCGGCAATTATCTGCTTTGGGAGCTTAGTGCGGGGTGGCCTCGGCTTCTGCATCCAAACTCTGTTGATGACTGCAGTGACTCTTTCGAAAGAGGAAGAGTACATCTTATCTGCCCTTTTATTTGTTCTGTATAACATCTCCTCAGCAGTTGGAATCCCAAATGCCTCTCCGATGGCATCCGACGTGAAGTTGGCAAGCAGTTTACCATCCGGAGAGACAATCGTCCTACGTTCTGGCTTGTAGTGATTGGCGCACTCCATAATTAGCTCCGGACACTGAATTGCTGGCGGAAAACTAGCAGCCGCATAGATTCCACTCTTCATTATATTATGTGTCGTGACTGATGGTTGATGGCCCCCTAGCCCGAACATCCTCGATTTGAGTGCATTTAGATTAAATGAACCAAGGTTGGTGTCATTTAATCCTGCCAACTTTGAAACTATTGCTGACTTTGGGAGAAATGGCTTAGCGAGCCTTTTAATCATTGCCTGCCGGGATGAGCCAGCCTTGCCTGCTTCAGTGTTTGCAGCTCTGCCTGCGGCTCTGCTAGTTCCTGCAACATCCTTTGCGCCAGCCATCTGTAAAAATAAAATAGAATAGCAATAAGCTAGACTGCAGATTTTTAATAAAATAAAACAATTCCCGAGATGGCTGCGAATACGGAGTTAGCTTTGAAAATAAAATTCCTCAGCATAAATTTCTAACTCCAAACCTCAAACTATATAAAAATCTCTGAGTTTAGAGACAACTCTCAGCAACTGCACTTCTGACTGGTGAAGAAAAAACGCAGCAAGCTAATAACTTTCAGCAATGTAGCTAATTTCTCCAGCACAAATAGTTCGAACCTTGACTTCACTTTGTCAACTTCAGCAGTTAGAGGAATAAAGAGTTGCCAGCAATATGAAATTTCAACTTCCTCAACTTCTCAACGTTTAAACTTCTTCAACACTTCGACCTTCAGTAGCTTGAAAATAAAGATCTCCAGAGAAAAGAAATCTTCTACAACTTCGCAAATCTGCAGCGACTTCAACAATCTGGAAATAAAATCTTAGCTCTCCAGTATACAACTTCGAACTTGCAGCAACTCCACTCTCAGCTCTTTGAGAATTAAATTCTCCAGCAACTCCGGAAAACAACTTCACCCTTCAACTTCGAAGTTGCAGCAACACACTTTCAGCTTTCGAAAGAAAGAGTCTCGGCAAATGAAAATTTCTCCAGCACTTCGCACTTTCAGCAACTCAACACTCCGAAATAAGATAAACTCTCAAAGAATTTCTCTCCTCAACCACTTGGAAAATATTTCAATCTCTCAAGAACTTCTTCAGCAACTTCAACTTCGAAACAATGTGAGGAGAAATGAGAGAAGAGATTGTTTAAATAACTTTTCTCGGAGAATCCTGCTAAGTAGTGCTGGGGCTATTTTTAGCACCTTCATCAATTTTCCACTTCTTCGTTCGGAATCTTCTAATTCAAGCGCAGTAGTGGGCTAGTCGTCAGCCGGTCATTATGGCAGTTGCTATTAATAATGATTCCTTCTTCTTCAAATTTCGAATTTTCCTCTTAGTCTGCCAGTTAACTCTTGGCGATTTAAACAACTCGCGAGAAAAACAATCACTTGACTTGATTTAAAATTCCATTTTAAAATCTCGCAGTGTTTAAATAAATTCAACTCTAAAAAATTCGTGGGAGTTGTAAATATATTTCCAACTTTTAAAATGTCTGTCATTTAAATCCTCGATTTCATAAAATTTGCCTTAGACATTTTAAATTCTCTCATTAAAATGTTCAACTCCGAGTGATTAAAAATTATCTGCGCCTGCTCGAAATAATTCACCCTCTGAGATTTAATTTCCGTTAGGAAAATAATCTAGGCAAAACGAATTTCCTCTGAAAATATTAAAATTTCCCTTAGGAAATTAATTTTAAAATTTCCCAACCCATGGGTGCCTTTTGAACGGGTTCATTTGATTTTTCACTTGAGCCATGGAAAATATTTAGTTGCTTCCGCCTTGGAAATAAAACTTCGTCACTGTGTCCACTTCATCTAAATGTCTCTGGAAAATTTTAAAATTCATCAAGCTATCTTTTCATGCCAAGGGCTTGTTTTTCCCCAGTGAAATGTTATTCCATTTAGAAAATATTTCTAACATTTTCTCTACCATAGGCGTATATTTTTGATGAAATATTTATTTCATTTAAAAAAAATTCCTCACTTTACACCTCTGGCGCACTTGACCCCTTGGCATTTATTTTTTTGCGACTTAGAAATTTTCTCCAGTCATCTCACATCTTGGGCGTATTTCACTCAGTGATGTTTTATTTTGCTAGCTTTTACCCTTGCCACGCCTTAGAAACATTTTCAATCAAGGGCGCATTTAGCATGAGCCACTTTCATTTTCCACACTTAGAAAAATTTTAAAAAAATCTCCACTTCAACTTGGGCGCATATGGGGTCTTGAGCTTTCATTTTCTTGACTTAGAAATTTCTCCAAGTCCTAGCCACTTTATCTTGCCTTGGGCGCATATGGGTGTGTCTGGTTTTATTTTCACCACTTAGAATTTCTTCAAGCCATGTATCTTCTTGAGGGCGCATTTTGACCTCTCTACTTTCATTTTATGCCTTAGAAGAATTCTCCCATCTCCTCTTCATCATGGGCGCATTTGCTAGGCCAAGCTTCCATTTTTACCTTAGGCGTTTTTAGCCTATTCCTTGGGCGCATATTGGGTAGACAACTTTCATCTAGGGGCGCAAATGAGAGGGTGAGCTTTCACTTTCTCTTGAGGGCGCATTTCACCCTTGATACTTTCGTTTGTGTGCCTTAGAATATTTCATCAAGCTCACTTTCCACCTTGGTGAGGGCGCATTTACATGGGTCTACTTTCATTTTCATGCCTTAGACGTTTTGAGAGAGTCATCAAGGTGGGCGCATTTACATGGGTGTGCTTTCGTTTTATGCCTTAGAAAATTTTGATGCTCCCCCTATTCCTTGAGGTGAGGGCGCAAATCACTAGGTGAGCTTTCACTTTCCACGCCTTAGAACTTTTTCAAGGCATCACTACCCTTGGGCACAAATGAGAGGGTGAGCTTTCACTTTCATACTTAGCCGCTTTTCACCTATCCTCTTCTTCCTTGGGCGCAAATGAGACCCCATGCTTCTGTTTTGCTAGGTGGGCGCATTTACACATGTGAGCTTTCATTTTCACCATGGGCGCATTTGGAAGGGGCTACTTTGATTTTATGACTTAGAAACTTTTTTCAAGGCTCTACCTTGGTGGGCGCAAATGCTAGGGTAAGCTTTTAATTTTGCCTTAGAAAATATTTTCCCTGCCTCTGCCTGCCCCTGCTCTTGCATTCTATTTTTAGCAAGTTGTGCTATTTTTAGCAAGTCCCTTAATTTTCAACTTCTACAGCTCCATTTTGCCTGAAAATTTCATCATATGATATTCTTCACCTTGTGAACCTGTTTTGCCAGTCCTCTGCCCTGACCTGCTATTTATAGCCACCTGCTATTTATAGTAAGTTCTGACTTTCTGACTTCAGTAGCTCCGTTTTGCCTGAAAGTTGCAACGCTTGATCTTGATAGCTTGAGTGTTACTCTGATGCCAACCTCGGGTGCAGACCTGCTATTTATAGCCGTGCCCTGACTTACTAAAAATAGTAAGTTCTCCGATTTCGCTCAAATTTTGCCAGCAGGTACCTTGAAGTGTGCTGACATGGGTGGGGTACTTTCGTTTCGGCTATTTTTGGATTTTACCCCCTATAAAAGTGGAAACCCTAATTTGACTTGCATGTATCCCGAACGGTCTCCGTTTGACTTCGTTCCTTCTGCATGTCGTTCTGCTTGCTGAACTGGAGTGTTGGGCGGCTGCCAGAGTGTACCTGCTAAAAATAGAAACCGCCTGAAAAGTGACTCATCCACTGCCGGATGGTTTCGCATGTCATATTGCCCGTGGGATCTCAAAAAACCCAGAAAAACCCAGAAAACTGGTCTGCATGCATGCACTGGCTAAAAATAGTAAGTCCTTAAACTTTGATCTTCTCTGCTTGCATGTCACCTTGTTGCGAAGCTCTCGAAAAACCCGTAAAGAAAAACCCGACATGCGTTGAAAAACACTGCATGCGAACCCTAAAAATAGCCTCCGAAGGCTGACTTCTGGAAGTGGTCGTCTCGGTTT
Source organism: Sequoiadendron giganteum (assembly GCA_007115665.2). Lineage (NCBI taxonomy): Eukaryota > Viridiplantae > Streptophyta > Pinopsida > Cupressales > Cupressaceae > Sequoiadendron > Sequoiadendron giganteum. Next base: position 1,504,150 of record CM021108.1, on the reverse strand, counting down.
GCATGTTACATCACTGTGAAGGTTTTGGAAAACCCAGAAGGAAACTCCAGGCATGCATCTGAAAAGCTCATGTGGAAACCCTGAAAATGGCTCTTGAAGCTTGAACTGCCAAAAATAGCAAGTCGTCTGATCTGGCTCAAAATTTACGTGTAGACAGCTTGATGTTACCCGGATGCAGTGGAACTGACAGAATTCCAAAATCTCAATAAAATAGTCCCAAATTGAATACTTACTAAGAATAGTAAGTTGCCGGAATACAGTGAAAATTTAGGGGGACTCTGCTGGAAGTCTTCTGACTGCTGCACTAAGCTTAGATTTCAATTTTATAACTCAGTTTGACCTTTAATAAGCCTGAAGGATGAAAACCCTAATTACACAGACTTAACCAATACTTTAACCTGGGTCAAACGACAGGACATCCCCGGAAGGACCAGAGACCAGAGAGAGAGCGAACCAAAGCCAAAAGACCAAAATGGAGCAAAATTTAGGGGGTCCCCATCTTGATGGGGTGATGTGTGAAAAAGGTCACAACAAGGCCCACATGCAAAGAAAACTCTGGAAAAAAACATGGTGCTCTAGAATAGAGACAGCGGGACAATTTTCACAAAATAATCTAAGACATGGGTATTGTCGTTGATGCTGAAATACTCGAACCTAGATGATGCTTTTCTGAAGATTTTTCCGTTTTCTTTGACATGCGGAGAAAATCTAAGACGAGAATAGAAGAAATAAGATAGAAGAGCAAAAGTTTTTATTTGTTTGTTTTCTCTCTTCTTCTATAGAAATTCGCCTATGCTTGAAGTAGATCTGATGAAACCTGCATGCAAATGGAAAACAAAGTCTGAAATATCCTTCACCCGAACATTCTGAATCTATAGTTACGAAGAACACTAAAATCTGACACCTGTAGCACCTTCAGATCATTTTCATGCTCAAGAAAAGACGTTTTTCATCAGCTCACAATGAGAAATAAAGGACGCCATATGCAAAATATATAAGAAATTAACTTCAAAGGTGTATTGAATGCATGCCATGTCTTGGAAAATGCACTTGGCCTTCAACTGGACCTTCAAAACTCACGCATAGCCTATAATTGGCTTCAAAATCAGTTAACTGAATGAAGAATAAACCCTAATTAGGGCACCACCTTGAAAAGCTCAGTTAACTGTGCGTGCAAACTAATTTTAGCCAATTACAGACAAAAAATAGGTTCTGGAAGAAGTCGACTTGGAAAGAGCTAAACTAAAGATCTATTTTCAGTTAACTGCTTCACCTCTCATGCACACTTCTATTCTTGAGTTCAAAAGTCAACCTTTGACTTTTAGGCGTCCTTTCCAGACTACATTTTTCTAATAATTTGAATTCTAAAACCTCATCGGAGCTCACATTTGACCACTGATTCTGATTGATTGCCATGTCGGATCAACTAGTTGACAGTTTCATTGAAGAGCAAGATCAAATCTGACAAAAAGACTCCTTGAGGTGACAACCCATAATTCATCAATTTGAGGCCTCAAAATGATGGGCGGACTTAGAAAATTTTTAGGCATTTTCCATATTTTCACTGTGAAATTGACCTTATTTCACTTAACATTTTCCAAAGTCCGGCAAAACTTAAGAGTGTTGACTGGCTCACTGCAGAGCAGACTGAATTCTGAGCAAGAGCTCTTGGAGAGCACTTCGCATAAAAACATCATTTGACATCTTAAAAACATGGGCGCCCTGGCCTCCAGGGGTGCTTTTTCCTCCCAAAGTTAGCCATTTTCACAACTGGCTAAAATCCACTAATCTTCTGGCTGCAAGCTGCTGAGACATCCTCTGACCCGACTGAGATAGGCAACAGAAAGTTGGAGCTGACACAGACAGGACGAGCACTTGAAATCATCAAACAGACTGAATTCAAGGCTCCAAAACCTTGGGCGCCCCTGGCCTGCAGGGGCGCTTTTGACATTTATGGATAATTCTGATCATGTCTGGAACCTCAAGTTTGACCTTTGACCATGACAACATGACAACTCTGATTCACCTGTTGACAGATGCGTTGTGAAGCTACATCAAGATGGAAACAAACCTCCTAGGTGTCACTTGATCAAAAAACTTCATTTGAAGCTCCAAAAATATGGGCGCCCCTAGCTGAGAGGCGCGCTTTTTCACTCGACTTAGTCAATTTTTAATTTCCCTCGTTTTGCGTTCAATCTCCAATTTTAGGGGATATACTGATCCGTTGGACTAGTTGGTTGGCTCATCGCGAAGCTAACAGGAATCCGGAGAAGACATCTTGGAAGAGACAAGTCACAAAAAGTTGATCTAGGCCTCCAAAATGAAGGGCGCCCCTAGCTCAGAGTTGCGCTTTTTATTCCAAAGTTAGCCATTTTTACAACATCTTCACCTTGTCGAAAAACCCCTTCGAGACGAAGTAACTTTTCAGACAAAACTCGCCATAAGAACATCACCGAAGCATTTTGAGCTTAGCTTTCGACACCTGGCACCTGGCCATCTGCCATTGATGAGCTCAGAAAACCTAACTTCTCACTTGAAAAAATGAAAACTACCCACCAGGCTTAAACTGAGTTTTAACTGAATCCGACTTCACCATTGTGATCGTGAAGCAAAATAAGCCAATCAAAACAAATTTCAGCCAATTCTGACAAGTTCAATTTTTAGGGTTTTTGACCTAAAAATAGGGGTCCAGAAACCCTAATTTTCAAATTTTGCCAATATCTTCACGGCGTCACACTGACTCAAAGTCCATACTTGAATTGCCCAAAAACTATGTTTTGACATAATTTTGACAAGGTTTAGACCATTTTAAGCAAAATGCCTTAATGAAGCAAAAAAATTGGTTTGGGTACAACAAAAATCAAATCCTTTTCCAAATTTTGGGCACTTGTGTTCATCTTCTTATATGATGACAAAAATCCTTGGAGAGAAAAAATTTGGAGGATGAATATACTCTTAGTTTTTAATATGGATTGGAAGATGAAATTACTTTGTCCCTTTGAAGCAATTTTATTCAGGAATTACATGTGCTGAAAGTTCACAATTTATTCCCAATTTTAGTTTGCTATGGTGCCACTACAATACTTTGTCATTGTCAAGCAATATTTATCACAACAGTTTGTATCAACAATTATTATATTGTAATATTAGTTTGTAATAATAATTTGTTGGTTATGGAGCCTCATTTTATTGGTTAATATTTATAGTGCAAGGGGTTACCCTGCGGTCCAAAGGGTGTGTGTCTTAGTGGGGGTTCAAGAGTAGTGCCCCTGAAAACCAAATTTTATATGTATTTATTCATTGTAAATCTGGACCGTTCATCATTAGGTCACAAATATGACAATAGAGGTTATGCTGGTTTTTCTTGCCCTAGAAGGCAACCCCTCTTTATTTGAGGGCATTGTATTACTCTTGTGTATTGTATTGTATTGTGAGAGGAGACTATGATAAAGAGAAGAGGAGGTTACAATAGATGTGTTGTAGGTTGCATCCCTTCATGTTGCTAGATGAAATAAAAGAAATACTAGTTGTTTCCTTGTGGACATAGTCCATATTGGATGAACTACATATATTTGTGTCTCTATGTTTTGTGTTATTTGAATATTTTATCTCTGCATTATTTTTATTGTATATTGCTTTACGATCTTGTTCCTAACATAATTATTATTTGTACATATTAATCTATTGTGCCCTACTCACTACCACTACAGTCTTGTGAGTTGAAACTTATTGTTACTTCTTTATCTATGTAATGTTGAATTACAAATGCATAAAGATTGGTTGTATGCAACTATTTATATTAATATTTAGCTAATATTAGTTTGTTGTTTCATAAGTGAGTTGTCTATTGCAAAATATTAACATTAGTTGTTATGCAAGAAATTTGATCATTGGTATTAGTATTTACATGTTGGTTATTGTCTTGCTATTGCTTAGAAATGAAATACAAAAAAAATTAGAGTTTATAAAAATATTAGAAAGGGACATTATAGTGGTAACAAAGGTTTGATCTTGTCAACTTATGAGTCATGATGGGAAATCAAAGAAAATAATTTACAAAACATTTTATTGATTTGGTAAAAGGTATGCAAACTGTAAGGAAACAATATTTATGAAAATGTAGAATGCAAGTAGTAGAAGAAGAAAAAAGTTGATAAAGAAAACATAAAGACCAAAACCAAAATCACAAGAAATTGCTAAGGAATAAATCATTGACAAAAGGAACTATAAGAGAGAAATCCAGTTGGAGAACACCATAGCCTCCCACCATACCCATAGAACAAATCTTCACCTCAATAGAAAATATCTCCACCTCAAAAGGAGAATCGGACTGTGAAGACAGTGGGAAAGACAACAAACCAGCGAAAAGGGCAGCCATAGCATCCCTCAAGAAAAACATTGAGTACACCCTAGCCATCAGCCAGTAAACTGAAAAAAGGGCAGCCAACGCTCCCATGAACGCCTTCAACAAGGAAAACTTAAACATGGGAGACCCCCTACCAACAACCAAAGTAACCTCAGCCTCACCCACGAACTCCACCTCCACCTCAAAAGGAGGGGTTTCCACCTCAAAAGGAACCACCATCCATTAATGCAAAAAGAGAGAAACAAAAGCCAGGCAACAGGAACTCCCTTCAACACCGAGCAACACTGGGATGAAAGAAGAGCTTTGAGAAAAGCCCAATCAACAGAGACAAGGGACAAGAAGCCCCACCAGACCCAACAAACCCAAGAAACAACAAACAACCATCCATCAGAAAGCCATTTCCCACCAAATCCCTTCATAGCAGCAAAGCAGTCAACATGCAGAAAACAACAGCAAGCAAGGACGACACAAACACCAGAACCCCAAGAAGAAAACTCTCACCCTCCAAGAGTTCGAAGAAACAACAACAAGACAGACCAAGCAAAAGTAAGGGGGACTCCCTTCAGCAGCCAGGCAATCCACAACAATAGCAGGGATAGAAAACAACCACCCTACATCAGCCTCAACAACAAAATAATCTTTAAGCACAACCATAAAGAGGCCAAAAACCCCCATGACCTCCTTAGTTGGCCAGGGGCACTGCAAAGGGACAACACTAGAGAGAAAAGCAAACAACTCCCTTGCCCCCCCCCCCAAACTACAACAACTCACCCAAAGGGAGAAACCATTTGACGCCAAGCAGCCAAAAAACCCACCAAGAAGCACTACACAACCAACCGCAAACCAGCAGCACGGAGAACTCGGCAAACAACCGTGGAGCAACCAAAACCCAACAGCCTTCCACCAACGCCCAGCAGCAAGGCATTTACATCATCTAGTTCAAACTCTCCATCGCTCTCTCCCTCTGAAGATTTCAAACACCCACTCCCACCTCTCTTCCCACTCTCCATTCAATTCTATACTTCTAGGCATTTCACAGAGGTTTAGTAATGTTATTATAGACAATGTGGCAAGGTTTCGTGAGAAAATGTTAACATAGTAAAATATTATGCTTTTTTTCCACTCCACCATATTTGCAGGCTTGATAGACATGTTTTATGAAAAGTCACAACCCACAACTTATGATTTGAGGTTGTGAAAAGAAACAACTTACAACCCACAACTTATAATTTAAAAGGTTCAAATAACTATTTTTTCTAACCCCACAAGTTATGAATTTTAAAAAAGTTTTGAAATGCACTCAAAACGCCATTGATGTAATTCTGAAAGCATGTTATGGTTTGCTAAAAATAAAAGTTTGAATTAGTTGTGGTTTTGAGTAGTGATTTTTGTGAAGTTATGAATTGTTCTTAAATTGCCGAAGACCAAAAAGAAAAGTAGTTATTGCGTGAAAGTTCATGCGTTCAACCCCAAGGTTCCTTTTATTGCGAATAGACTCAGTTGGTTGATGTGAATATGCTGGGTATTCCAAGGGGACTTACGTAGTTGTTCAATTCTGTGAAGTAGTTAAGACATGAATGATTCGACAATGAGGCTCTAATTCCTAAGTTAACCAAGAAAATACTGAATTTAAAGGGGGATAAGGGGAGAAATTCTACAATCTACTTCTAAAAGGTGGAATGTGAGGATCAACTTAAACAGTCTTCAAACCAAACTTTGTTGCATCCCCTTCGGACAACTCTGACAAAGTTGGTGCAATCTTCAAAGGATGAGTAAGATATTCAAATTATGATTCAACATGCGCACCCCATCACAACGATGCAAGTGAACACATACGAATCACAATCGAAGTTAGGTACTGAAATTCCAGTTGACCACGTAGGGCAGACTTACCATCAGCAAGCTCGCTAGTGGTATGGATAAAGGAAGACTTGTCCAAACTAAACGCCACACTCCACAATTAACGACTAATTGCATGAAATAAAAGTCTATTTTACTCTATCTACTTTGAATTGGAAAGATGAAATGGCCTTGCTAGCTATTCATAACAAAGAAGAAATCACCAAGCAATGAAACTCTTTGTATTATGAAAAGTGTTCACAACAACCGTTTACAAAACTTTCAAAGGAAAGTTTTCTTCCCTCCTCAATCTAAGCTAACTTCTAAGCTAAATGCTATATGTCTTCTACTCTCTAGCTCTGATTCAACTCTTGATCTAATGTCTAATAGATTACAAATGAGGGGGGATGCCCCTTTTATAATAAGTCCAGTTCAGTGGACGGTTCAGATCTGATTACAATAAAGGGCTCAGATTGAGCCACCTATGCCCTAATTAGGGTTTCTGCCCTAAAAACCACCACAGAGAGGAGTGGGCAATAAATGCACAGAATATTCTCCACTCCCCTGCAGGAACCATAATGAGCAATTAATGCCCATCACCATCTTCTAGAAGATCCTCATCCAGCAGAGCGTTCCCATTGTCCTTCTCCCGAACAGCAAACTCGATCAATCGGGCCAATATCGCCTCAACCTCCTAAGCAGAAATCGGTGGAATATGGTTGAGCTGAAATTTCAAGACTGCTACCGTCTGTCCGTGCCGAGTGTAAGACTTTCTCCATGCCACCAAGGCATCCTGGGTATTCTGAATTATACTGGAGAAAGTGGAGACATTCTCAAAGTCATCCTGGACAAGCGACCTCGCAGCTGAGAAGAATGGAGCCAGTTTGTCTCTCAAGTCATCAGCAGTTATTTCCTCTGGAGCCAACCTTCTAGCAAATATGGCCTCCAATGTATTAAGGACTCCCTCCAAGATGTTGCCCATTGCTTTCCTCACTCTGGCCGAATCTGCCCTTGCTGCATCGTGAAACCCACGGCCTGTGACCACCGAGGAGTACCAACTGGTGAAATCATACCTGTCACCTTCCTGAATTACATCTCCATCCACCAAGGTCTCTAGAGGTATATGCATCAAAGCCCCCAAATGAAGTACAGTCTTCGTCTGATAGATGCGGGTATCGCCCCAGGCTTGATCCACCATGTCTATTCGCGCCAAAATATTTGAGGCCTGCTCATAAGCATTGGCGAGGTCCTCCATGAATTTCCCTGTCTCAGCGCGAACATGGCTAACCCATTTGTCTGCTTCCATTTCCATCTTCTTTAAATCTTCTAAGCTAATAATTGACTCCCTCGGAAGCTCTGGTGGGAGTTCTACTGCTGGGTTTGCCTGCTCACCTGGACGTGCCAGACTCTGCACATATCCTATCAAAGTTTTGTGCTCCTTCTTTAACTTCTTATACTTCCCCTCCGTGCAGAGCAACTGGTCTCTCAGTGCCTGATAAGAGTTATCGAACTCCTCAACAATTTGGGCTCCCGTAGGACGACCCAACTCTATAGTGGTGATCACGTAATTCTCAGGCCTCTCCTCGGCTCGATCACACTCCTCCCTCGGGACAGCAACCTGAAGTGTGCGAGAGCCCGATTCATCAGTTGAGATCTTTGAAAACTTCCTGGCTCTCTTCTTCTCTGGTGGCGCATTAATCCTTCTGAGGAACTCCTCCATCTCGATGGCTGGATCCGTATCATCCTCGGGGTCTCTTCTCATTCTATCCGTAAGCCAATCCGGCACTGTCTGCTGTGGATTGCAAATGACGAGGGGTTGCTCTTCTATTGCCTCCACCTCGTGTACTTCTTCTCTTCTTGCACTATTCTGCTCGGGCTCATCATCTTCCATGAGCTAAGTATCTCCTGACCCTTGGGTCCCCTGTTATGTGTTTTCCTCTTCCTCCAATGCCATGTCCAACATCTACTGGAAACGGGTATCGGCCACTGTTTCCTCCTCCTCTTCTTGTTGGCCACCCCTGGATGCACTGACACTTATACTATCTGACTCTTGGACGTTGGGCTGATCAACCACCTCAAGTTCCTGCTCTTCATTCAATCTTGCCCTCTACTCGGCAAATAGCGAAATTTCCCTCAAACTCGAAGACTGAGTTTGCGACCGCGCGAGTGATGCTTGCTCCATCCTCAAAGGTATTGGCTAGGTCGGCACCTCATTTTGTGCTTTCGGTGCTTGGGCAACTTGTTTTCCTCTTCTCACCGATAGCGGCCTTTGATCACCCATCAAGTCATAAGTGAGGGTAACTGCTTTGCTTTTGAGTCTGCACACATGTCTATCGACCCAAGCCCTTGTGAAAGTCATCACCAGAATAGAGAGCGTGTCCAAGTCCATGATTTCTGGCTCGGACCAATCAGGTGGTGGGACCGAAGTGTTCCTGACTGACTCATAGTCAGGCTGTATAACGTTGACATCTTCCTCCACCTGGTCGGGAACTGGAATGATCTCACATTCCCTGATCAACTTGAGAGGGAGTCTGGTAAACATCCTTCTCCTTATTTCAACCTCATCAACAACATTTGCCCAAAAATATTCTATGTGAGCCTTGTGCCTGTACTCAACATTCTGCACCACTCGGATGTTTCTGTAAGGATCGAAATCCTGCCTGCCTGTGTGATACGAGAGATGAAAGAATTGCATCTCATCCTCTGCCTCTCGAGCTGCCTGCAAGGAGGGACACACCTCACTGGAATTCCCCATGGCGATAGGGAAGTCAAGTCCACCCTTCTTCTTCTTCTGAATCTTATCATAGGCAATCAATTGCCTAGATACTTCTAGCATTATTATGTGATCGATGGGGTACCTCGGTAACCGGTATGGATACGAGGTGAACCCCTGCAGCCTAATGTATGTGAATTTCGGAAATTGGATGAGCCAATATCCATATTCTTCGATCAACGCCTGTGCTTCTTTTGATATTCTTTGTTGCGTTCTCTACTGAAGGGTCCTTGCAATATGCATTGTAAATGCATCATTTGCCCGCTTGTAGCTGGCAGGGTTAGCCAAATGTAACTGTGTGCAGGCTTCATGGATTTTGAACTGGTCAGGAGCACAGCTGATTGGCTCTTTGTACATGATCCCTCGGTACTTGGTCATCCTCGCCAGCATATACATTACATACGAGCTCATATAAAAGGTTTTCGTCCTCCTCAAGCTCCTGAATTGTTCATCAATGTTGTCGCTAATCATCCTAGCCCAATCAACACACTCCTTTCCCTCCAAGATGATCTCGATGAAGTAGAACATCCAAGGCTCGAAGATGTAGGCCTGCACACTCCCATTTATTCGACTCGGCATCATTATCAAGTCGCAGTATTCCTATTTCACATCTTCGGCAATTATCTGTTTTGGGAGTTTAGTACGGGGTGGTTTTGGCTTTTGCATTCAGACTCTATTGATGACTGCAGCAACTTTCGAAGGAGGAGGAGTACATTTTATCTGCCCTTTCCTTTGTTTTGTATAACATCTTCTCGGAAGTTGGAATCCCAAATGCCTCTCCGATGGCATCCAGCGTGAAGTTGGCAAACAATTTGCCATCTAGAGAGACAATCGTTCTACGCTCCGGCTTGTAGCAATTTGCGCATTCCATGATTAGTTCCGGGCACTGAATTGCTGGTGGAAAACCAGCAGCTGCGTAGATTCCACTTTTCATTATGTTGTGTGCCGTGATTGATGGTTGATGACCTCCCAATCCATACATCCTTGATTTGAGTGCATTCAGATTAAATGAACTGAGGTTGGTGTCATTTAATCCTGCCAACTTTGAAGTAATTGCTGACTTCGGATGAAATGGCTTGGCGAGCCTTTTGATCACTGCTTGTTGGGATGAGCTTGCCTTGCCCGCTTCAATGTTTGCAGCTCTGCTTGTTCCTGCAACATCTTTTGCGCCAGCCATCTGCAAAAATAAAATAGAATAATAAGTTAGACTGCAGATTTTAATAAAATAAAACAACTCCCGAGATGGCTGCGAATACGGAGTTAGCTTTGAAAATAAAATTCCTCAGCATAAATTTCTAACTCCAAACCTCAAACTGTGTAAAATCTCTCGGCTTAGAGACAACTCTCAGCAACTGCACTTCCAACTGGCGAAGAAAAATCGCAGTAAACTAATAACTTTCAGCAATGTGAATAATTTCTTCAGCATAAATAATTCGAATCTTGACTTCAGCCTGTCAACTTCAGCAATTAGAAAAATAAAGAGATCACTGCAGTATGGAATTTTCGAATTTCTTCTCAACTCCAACAGCAATCAACTTTCAGCAGTTCGAATATAAAATCCTCAGCAACTTCAAGAACTCTTGTGCAACTTCGAAAATCTGCAGCAACTGCAACTCTCAGCAATCTGAAAATAAAATCTCCAGCACCTCCAACATACAATTTCGAAATTTGCAGCAACACACTCTCAGCTCTTCAAGAACTAAAATCTTTAGCAACTTCGCTCTTAGAAAAAAAATAAAAACTCAAGCTCACTTTCAACAATCTCGAAAAGATTTCAATCTCTCAAGAAATTTCTCACTTCAGCAACTCTCAGCACTTAGAAATGTGAGAAGAAATGAGAGAAATGGTTGTTTAAATAACTCTTCACAAAGAATCCTGCTAAGTAGTGCTGGAGTTATTTTTAGTTCTTTCATCAATTCACCACTCTCTCCACTTAGAATCTTCTATTTCAGGCGCAGTAGTGGGCTAGCCGTCGGTCAGTCATCATGGTAGTTGCCATTAATGAGGACTCCTTCCTTGCAAAATTCGAATTTTTCCTCCAGTCTACCAGTTAACTCTCAGTAATTTAAACAACTCGCGAGAAAAATCACTTGACTTGATTGAAAATTCCATTTTAAAACTCTCGCAAAGTTTAATTAAATTCAACTCGAAAAATTCATGGGAGATTTTCAAATTACTTCCAATCTGTTAAAATGTCTGTCGTTTAAATCTTCAATTTCACGAAATTTGCCTTAGACATTTTAAATCTTCTCTTTAAAATATTCAACTTCGTTGATCTGAAATCACTTGCTCACTCGAAACAATCCATCCTCTAAGATTTAACTTCCGTTAGGAAAATAATCTAGGCAAAACAAATCCCCTCTTAAAATATTAAAATTTTCCCTTAGGAAAATAAATCTTAACTCTGTCAACTCATGGGTGCATTTTAAAGAGGTTCATTTAATTCCTTTATTTTACCCATGGAAAATACTCATCAGTTGTTAATTCTCCCCTTGAAAAATATTTCATCACTTTGCCCACTTTATTTAAATGTCTCTGGAAAATTCCCATATTCATTCATATCAAGGTGTATTTTCTCTAGTGAAATATTAGTTTCACTTAGGAAAAAATTTTAACATCTCCTTCTAGGCGCATTTTTATTTTATTCAATTTTAAATTCCCATGCCTTAGGAATTTCTTGCTTTCACCCCACACCTTGGGCGCATTCATAACTTCAAGCTCTCATTTAGCAGATTTCTTAAGCCTTAGTTCATCTTGGGCGCATTTCCTCCCATCTACTTTTATTTCCATGACTTAGAGAATTTCTAAGTACTCAACTTTTACCTTTGGTGCAAATGAGGTAGGCAACTTTTGTTTCTCATACTTGCACGTTTTTCATGTGTTCACTTCCATCCTCATGCCTTAGGCGTATTTAACCTTTTCACTTGAGATGGGTGCATTTCAGCAGTGGAGCTCTCACTTGAGGGTGCATATGGAGGTAGCCACTTTCATTTTCACACTTAGAAGAATTCCGCTCCTTACTTACCTTGGGCGCAAATTAGAGGGCTTGCTTTTATTTTCACCATAGGCGCATTTCATAGCCTCAACTTTCATTTCCAATGCCTTAGAATAATTTCAAAGGCACTTCCTCAAGGTGGGCGCATTTCACATAGTGAGGTTTCATGTGAGGGCGCATATGAGAGGGTGAGCTTTCACTTTCTCTTGAGGGCGCATTTCACCCTTGATACTTTCATTTGTGTCCCTTAGGCGTTTTTAAGCATCACCTTCCTTGGGCGCAAATAGCATGGTGGGCTTCAAGTTGAGGGTGCAAATAGGGGTGGCTACTTTTGTTTCATGCCTTAGAGAATTTCTCTTAACCACTCCTAGCACAAGGGCGCATTTGATAGGGTCTACTTCTATTTCATGCCTTAGACGTTTTTCACTTTTTCTCCTTCTTGAGGGCGCATTTGCTAGGCCAAGCTTTCACTTGAGGGCGCATTTCATAGGGTGAACTTTGATTTTTGACTTAGGCGTGTTTTGGAAGGCCTACCCTTATTTTCATCATGGGCGCATTTTGAGTGCCATGCTTTGATTTCCAATGCCTTAGAATATATTTCTTAAAGGCTCTTCCATGATGGGCGCATTTTACATAGTGAGGTTTCATTTTGACTTGGGAGTTTCCTCTTCTCAACTGGGCGCATTTTGAGGGCATGAGCCTCTGTTTTGCCATACTTAGTAAAATTTCCTAAGTCATTGCCTGCCTTTGCCCTCACATTCTATTTTTAGTAAGCCTTTGCCATTTTGATCTCCACAGCTCCGTTTGTCATGAAATTTTCGCCAAATGATCCTTGTAGTCTGATGAACTTGTTCTCGCTTGTCTCTTGCCCTGACTTGCTATTTATAGCCACCTGCTATTTATAGTAAGTCCCAAAGCTGCCTGACTTCTGTAGCCCCGTTTGACTTGAAACTTGCTATGCCTGATCCTGAGAACTTAAATGCCCCGTTCACACCTACCTCTGACACAGACCTGCTATTTATAGCCCTAAGATGACTTACTAAAAATAGTAAGTTCTTCGATTTCGCTCAAATTTTGCCAGTAGGTTGCTTGGATGATGCTGATATCGGTGGGGGACTTCACTTTGGCAATTTCTGGATTTTACCCCCTATAAAAGTGGAAACCCTAATCTTGACTAGCATGTACCCTGAACGGTCTCCGTTTGACTTTGTTTCTGCTACATGTCGTTCTGCTTGCTGAACTGGAGTGTCGGGCGGCTGTCTGAGTGTACCTGCTAAAAATAGAAACTGCGTGGAAAGTGACCAATTCATTACCGGATGATTTTGCATGTCATATTGCCTGTGGGGTCTCAAAAAACCCAAAAAAACCTAGAAAACTAATCTGCATGTGGGCACTGGCTAAAAATAGTAAGTCCCTGAAAATTGATCTCCTCTACTTGCATGTCGTATCGTTGCGAAGCTCTCAAAAAACCCATGAGGAATATCCAGACATGCGTTGAAAAACTCTGCATGCAAACCCTAAAAATAGCCTCTGAAGGCTGAACTCTGAAAGTCAACTTCTTGATTTGCATGCTACATCACTGCGAAGGTCTTGAAAAACCGAGAAACATTCCCCAAACATGCATTTGAAAAGCATATGTGAAGTTCCTGAAAATGGCTCCTGAAGCCTGAACTGCTAAAAATAGCAAATTGTTTGATTCTGCCCAAATTTGGCGTGCAAGTAGCTGAAAGTTACCTGAAAGTGATGGAATAGTCAGAATTTTGAAATCTTGAAGAAACAGTCCTAGATTGGGCACTTACTAAAAATAGTAAGTGGTCAGAATTCAGTAAAAATTCAGTGGGACATTGTTGGAAGCCTCGTGATTGCTGTACTAAGCTCAGATTCCAATTTGATAACTCAGTTTGACCTTTAAAAAGCCTGGATGATAGGAAACCCTAAATTCACAGACTTAACCAATATTTCAACCTGGGTCAAACGATGGGAAATCCCCGAAAGGACGGAAAGACCAGAGAGAAAGAGAGACACAAAGCCAAAAGACCAGAATGGAGCAAAAATTAGGGGGTCCCCATTTTGAATGGGGTGATGTGTGAAAAAGGTCACAACAGGACTACCAATGTCAATGTCGACGGTCTTTCTGATATTTAGGGTGATCTTGTGGCCCTTCTTCCAAAAGGTTTTGATTATGCTATGGTGGCTATAGCTTGTTTGATCCCTCCTTTCAACATACCCAATTTCTTATAAAGTTTGCTTTTATTCTTCTCCAAATCTTCCTGGGTTTCTTTGCCAATCTTCTTATCCATAACTTTCTGATATGTCCTAAATCTCTCTGTGTCGGTATCCCTAGGGTTCTAGAGTAAAGTTGCCGCATATGCATCTATTTCTTGAGTGGAGACTTCGTAGGGCAATGTTGAAATCCAAATGGTCTGGGGTTCGGCATGACAAGAAACCTGAAGGTGGAGAATGAAGATTGATGTGATCACATAACTAGGGGAAAATGCTTCCTAACTGATTTGCTGATTGGAATGTCGATGGAACTATCTTGCATTGTTTCCATTTGCTCTATATGAACTTTAAGTGTTGGTTATATCTATAAGTTTAATGTCAAGAAGATGGTCAAAAAGAGAACAATTACGAAATAGCTAAATTTTTGTAACAATCACCTCCTTCAATTAACAAGAAGGCATGTTGATGAACCAAGATTTTGATAGGTTTTACCTAGTTTCTACCATGAAAGGGACTTGCATGGGTAACTTTGGGATTTTATATACTCTGCTAAAATAGTGTTTGAAATAGTCATTCCTAGTGTCTATTTTGGCCCACCTAGCCCTAGATCTTGGGGTATGCCCAAGGTCAGCTACACATTTTTTGAAAGAGCTCTTCTCAACATTTACCCATTGTGGAAGCTTTCAGTCTTTAATAATGTCAACTACCTCATGTCTATTTGGTCTCCCCGAAGGCAACATGACCTAAGCCTACCAAGGACCATGTGCATAGTGTCCTCCTAGGGCCTAGGGCCAAGTGTAAAGTGTTCCCCAAGCCACTAAGTGTCACATGCTTGGTGTTTTCCTAGGGAAACTGATTTTCTTGGGCTCTCCCAAGACCATATGCTTGGTATCTACTTGAACCCGTACATCTATGTGCTGCCTACGGCTATATGTTGGTACTGACCTAGAGCTACTTAAGGTCCCCCACATTGGTGTTTCTCTAGGCCTGTGTATTACCTTGTGTTTAGTGTCTCACTAGGGCTATATACCCTTTTGCTACCAAGGCCCACCTAGGACTATTTGTTTGGTGACCCTAGGACATTCCACTAGAGTATAATCTTGAGTTTTATTGACATTTTTATTGTTGGACTCAAAGATATCTTGCATAGAATTTGAGGAATTCATTGAGGAACTCCCTTAGCTCCAAGACCTTTTCATCAAACGTCTAAAACTACATATATTACTTGCCATTTCAGAAAAATTCACATCCTACTAGCAGATGCAAGGTTCTGTTACCAATTAATAAGTTATCATCCTCATAAGAATTGGTAGTAGCATCTTGGGAAAAATTAGCTCTAGTTTCATTTTTCACAAGGGATATGATTCTCTTATAATAAATTCTAAAATATATGATTTGATTTTTCGTTTTTGGGATTCAGTGAGTGGTTCCTAAGTCATTTCTAACTTCATTTCTTATCCCATATGAATAAATCTAAAATATAAATGGTAAAAAGTGTTTTTTGCAACTGCATTTAAACATAAGATATCTTCTACACTAAATATTTCCTCTTTAGAACATATAATTAAACAAGAAAACAATTCTGGAAACTGTTGAAACTGTAAAAAAGGAAAAGAGATTAAAAATTCTCACATTTTGATTTTTTACCACATGGGAAGGTTCTTTGGAGACAGCCCGCTGGATTGCTGATGCATTTAACAAAATTTTGTTAGATATTTTTTATTTAAGAAATTTCCAATTCATATACAAATAAATTTTGCCAGTAACACGCAAAACTGAACTTTAGCTATGCATCAATAATGTCCTTTTGTGATTTAAAATAGAACAACCAAGTGCACTATAAACAATGTAATCAATGGATGAACTAGAAGCACACCCACGATCTGTAGAGCTTAAATTGTTCCAAATCAGATTCCTGCACATTCACAAGAAACTAAATTAAATGGTCGGTTGGAAAGGAAGTTGCAGTTTTGATTAAAAAAGTAAAGAAACCTGAGTTGGTGTTCACAGATTAAGGAAGATATATTAGCATAGACACATGAGAGGAATAAAAGAGAGTTTAGAATGAACTCTATGATACCGAGAAAGCTCTAATAGGAACATAAGGATTTAAATCTGACTTCAATTTTATATTTGAATGCAAGAAATAAAATAAGCAAGAACTCAGGCAACATGTTCAGACTTACACTTTTGTGTGTTCTGAAGTCAATATTTCTTGGATAGTCCCATAAAAGTTATTATATGACAAGTCTCTGCAAGGCCATTATGGAGCATAAAAAGCTATTCTATTAAAATATCTAATCAAAATATTATTCACATGACTTCTAATATAAAAATTTATCTTGTGCATGCCTGCATTGTGACTGTAATATATAATCTATATGGTATTATTTCATGAAAGCATGCTCTAATTTTGCTATCTTATGTGCGAGCACCATTGGTCCAATGTCGTATAGCTTGCCATTAATTTTTCTAACTTAGACAATTCTCTTAACTAATTTCAGACTAAGCATGGAAACTGTTAAGATTCTTATATAGCTATAAATTTGCATACACCAATACTAAGATTGAAAATGAACTCAAGTAAAATTGAACATAGAACATCTCACATTGTTGCCTCAGATGAAGTCAGCCAAGTAGGAAGAGTTCCTGACAAATTATTGTTCCCAAGGAACCTGAAACGCAAGCATCTTATCCTTTGTTTAGCTTTCTACTGTTATATAAATTTGATAAAATGAGGTCCTAATATAGTATGAAAATACAGACAGGTTATCAACCATTCTAATCCAAAAGATTAAAGGTGGATTTTTTTGAATAATTAGAGTACTACTCACAAAAATTCCAATGGTATTGAGTTGACAGACTCTGGAATGTTTCCAGTTAATTTGTTATAACTTAAATCCCTGTATCATGGAAAATTAAATTAATTTATCGAACCAAATAACAATTCACTCTTATAATAAACAAATATTTCAAATCATGCTCACCCAATATTGTGGAAATGATGGGTACTTTACAAATTGTTTGGGAGCTTTTGAAATATTTCCTAGAAGTGAGAAAAATGAAAATGATTCATTTTTTAACATAAGAGCAAGAAATTCATTTTTAATCAAAAGGGCCATTTTTTTATAGCAATTATTGCTTTTCTAGTCAATAGTGCCACAAAACTTCTCATGAGTTTCCTATACCACAGCTAAAACAAAAACAGAAACAACAATTTTTAGCTTTATAATGAAGGAATTTATAGAGATCTATAGAACTGAAAAACCATAAGCATATCTCAACCGACCAATTCCCTTCTCACTGCTTCCATCCTTATGCTATCAGATCTTCACTGTTTTGGCATGGAGATCAAATAGTCTCCGCTCTACCCTCTCTGCCTGGTTCTCCATTCCTTGTTCGATTTTTCAATCTACTACCCATCCTAATCATAACAATTTTCCCCCAAATTCCAAAAATGGAGTTTTCCCATTTCATCCACAGCCATGGAAGAAAAATTAAGCTAAAGCTTAGTTTCCAGTCCAAAAAGAAAATGGGATATATCAGAAAGTGATAGCCCATCAAAATTTCAGTTCACCATAGATGAAATGGATCAATAATTTTGGCTTCTAAAGGAGAGGACACTTATCTACAATTGCATGGGGACCTACCCTAGCCCAAAACCCTGAAGACAATGAGCCCAAGAAAATTGAGAACTCCATGGATCAATAGACATTCTACTTATGCTCAATAGATATTCTTTTAGCCATTTTCACCTTGAAACAAGAGAAGGAGACAATCTTCGGATGACCGTGGTTTATGAAGAAAGTGGGACTTTTTACGAAACTATCGTCACCAGCATTCAACCCCTCCAAAGACCTACCAAGCAGAATACTAGTTTGGGTCTGACTTCCCCTCCTACCTAGTGAGGACTAGCAGGAATTTGCTCTAGAAAAAATAGTAAAAGGTATAGGCAAACACATCATGAATTTTGAGATGACTGAACATCCAAGGATTCTCAATGCTTGTATTTTTGTCAACTTGGATTTTAAGAAGCCCTCCCTAAACAAGATTGTTTTGGTACTTGGTGTGACACGGGAATGACAGATTGACTGGGAAAACACCCCTTTGCATTATCAATATGCCATGAAGTTGACCACCTAGACAATGTCTACCTCAATCTAGAGAAAGCAATGGACTAACCAAAAAAAGCAGCACCAATTTTAAAGGTCTCCTAGAGAATAGCAAGAAGAATTGAAAACCACAAAAAGCTAAACAAGAGAGATTGGAGCAAAGCAAATTAAAATGCCACCCAAAGCATATGAATGGAAACACAATGCAATTATGAACAACATTAGAACCAGCAGTCCCCACTTCATGGGGGTGGATGAAGAAGATCCAACTCAAATGTCTCCAACACAACCCTATCCATTCAAAGATAATTTTGTTTGAAAACTTAAGGAGAAAATACTATCAAATAGTTCCAAATTAACATCCCTTCAAGGGAAATCCACCATTGTCAATGAAACCAAAAGCAATAGGAACAAGATCAAAAAATCCTCTTTGGTATTTCCCACTTCATTTATTCTTCCACAATTCATGAAAAGAAAGTTAAAAGGTACAGAAATTCTCTTCATGCATCATCAAAGCAAAACTACCTATTGGTTCTCCAACCTGCTTTCAATAATCTCTAAGGCATTGTGAATTCCTATGATAAAGACTATAAAGAGAATGGGCCAATGAATGAGAGATAGATAACTCTCCTACACTTTAGGCTTTGCAAGACCTAGGCGGGTACACCTCAAACAATACTGGATTTTATATGAACAATGGGTTTATCACAGTAAACAACTGATTATTTGTTCATGCATGTAAGTAAGGATCTGAAAATGACTTCACAATATCAACTTTCCTATTACCCTTAATGATTGGACATGAACATAACATCACCATACACAAATTCACTACAGGTATAAAACAGCAATTTCTCCAAGGATTTAACAAAATTTATATTTCTAAATTTATGTATAATGAGGAAACATATAAACCACTAACATGCAACTGTTCAAAGAGACGAGATGGTAAAAATTCAATGTATTTATAATTGGAGCGGAAGATCAATAAATAATTTACAAGGATTTACAGGAATAGCAAGTTTCTAAAAGAAATTGAAGAAGAATGTTAAGAAATGCTCTTATCTAAAAATTACAATAAAATACAATATTGAACATTAAATAATAAATAATAAATATTATGTTAATACCCTCCCTTAATGCTCAATCTGTCAACTACACCAAGATGACCTCTAAATTTGACAAACTTATCTAGACTGAGCGACTTGGTGAGAATATCTTATGTCTACTCCTTTGTCAGAACATACAACAACTAAACTGATTCGTCTTCAACAAGCTTCCGAATGAAATGACAATGAGTTTCCACATGCTTGGTTCTTTCATGGAAGACTGGATTTTTGGCAAGTTTGAGAACTCCCTGATTGTCACAGAACAAGGGAGTCAGACCTGCTTGAGATATTTGCATATCCGCGAGCATCCAACAAAGCCAATACCTCACAACCTGCCTTAACTGCTCCCCAATAGTCTGCTTCTGTCGAGAAGAGAGACACTGCCTGCTGCTTTTTACTAGTCTATGTGACTGTACCAGATCCCAAATTGAAAACATACTCAGATGTTGATTTTTTGTTATCAACCAAACCTATCCAATTTGAGTCTGTGAAACCACTGATTCTAGGATCGTGACTCCTAGTGTAAAGAAGTCCATAATCAGAAGTGCCCTTCACATAATGTAGCACACGCTTCGCTGCTACCCAAAGATCAACCTTGGAGGCTGTCATGAAGCGTGAAATATAGCTCACTGCAAAACTGAGGTCAGGTCTAGTGGCAATGAGATAGATGAGGCTGCCCACTAGTTGCCTAAACAAGGATTCATCTACTACAGGAGAGTCTGATTTAGCTGACAACTTGAGCCCTTTTTCCATGGGTGTGGAGGCACGTTTGCAATCCTGCATTCGGAACTTATCTAGTAGACTTCGAGCATATTTGGACTAGGAGATGAAGATATTGCTCTCTATCTGCCAAACCTCAACACCTAGACAATAATGCAGAAGTCCTAAATCTATCATGTCAAATGTGTTGCACAAATCCTATTTGATCTCAACGATCAAATGTGCCGAGCTGCCAATAATGATCAGGTCATCCACATAAACAACAAGAATAAGAATATCACTACCAGTGTGTTTGACATACAAATTAGAGTCAGATGGACTCCTCTGAAAGCCATGATTTGTGAGGTACTTGTCAATCTTGATGTACCAAGCCCGAGGAGCCTGTTTCAAGCCATAGAGTGCTTTTACCAGTCTGCACACCTTATGTTCTTTACCGGCAACCTTGAACTTTGGAGGCTGCATCATGTAGATGTCTTCCTTCAACTCACCATTGAGGAAAACACTCTTAACGTCCATTTGATGGACTTTCCAGCTAAATTGGGTTGCTAAGGCAAGGATGAGCTAAATGGTACTCATCTTGGCTGTAGGAGCAAAGGTCTCCTCGTAGTCAATGCCTTCCTTCTATGAGAACCCTCTAACAACGAGACGAGCTTTGTACTTGTCAAGGGTTCCATCAGCTTTGTATTTAACCTTATACACCCATTTGTAGCGAATGGGATTCTTCCCTAGAGGAAGATCAGAAAGGACCCAAATGTGATTTTTTTGAAGACTTCGGTATTCAGACTCCATAGCATGTTGCCACTTAGGAATTCCTTTAGCCTTTGAATATGTCTGAGGCTCATAGACATTGTGAATGTTGGCCATGGGAGCAAAATTAATTGTATGCTGCTGTTTGTTCTTGTTTTTAGACGATCTCCCCTCAATGAGCTCATCATCATGAAGATCACCAATAGTCTTAGCCCACCATTTAGGCCGGAGAGAAGAAGTGCCAACATCAGATGTAACAAGAGGAGCTAGAACTGGTTGTGGATTTGGAACAGGTTCAGCAAGTGGAAGATCAATATCATTTGGAGGAAAATCAGGTCGAGCATCATCAAAGACAAAATCTTCATCATCCCTCCCATCAGGTAGACCTAACGGAAGACGAACACACAAATCATAAGCCTTCAATGGCGGATCCTCAGAATGCTATACAAACGAGGAAAGGTGAAAAGGTCCTCGCTCTTCATCAAGGACAACATCTCGACTGAAGATGAGACGATCAATGTCTACATCAATCAAACAATAAGCCTTATGGTTGTCACTATACCCTGTGAACATAAGCTTTTGACTCTTGGAATCCAACTTGGAGCACTTAGCATCTAGAATCCATACATATGCTAAAAAGCCAGAGATTTTTAGATGACTCATCCTAGGATTGCGACCAATCCAAGCTTCCTCAGAAGTCTTCCCCTTAATACCCTGTGTAAGAGACCGAATAAGGAGATAGACAGTAGTGTAGACTGCTTCTACCCAAAATTTATTCGGAACACTCATATGTTGTAACATGGGACGGGCCATCTCAGTGATTGTACGATTGCGCCACTCTACAACACCATTTTGCTGAGGAGTGCAGGGTGTGGTTAACTGGCGTTTGATGTCGTGTATATCACAGAAGTTGGAGAAAGTAGTAGAACAAAATTCCCCCCATTATTTGACCTAAGAGTGATTATGCAACAACCAAACTCTTTTTCTACTAAGGCCTTAAACTTCTGAAATACAGTAAACACATGATTTTTGTCTAAGAAAGTACACTCACATTTTACAACTGAAATCATCAACAAAAAGCAAGAAATACCTACAACCAGTAACAGAAGGTGCATTCATTGGCCCACATACATCAATGTGAACCAACTGTAGTACCTTAGAGGCTCGCCATGAGTCACCATCCGTGAACTTTGTCCTGTGCTGCTTCCTAGCTTGACAAGCTCCACAAACGTCATGATGCTGAGTCTAGATCTCAGGTAAACTAGCTACAAGTCCCTCCTGAGCTAGCTAAGAGAGATGGTGCACATTTAAGTGCCCATACCGCTGATGCCAAAGACTTGTAATAGCAAAATTTTTGGCTGCCATGGCTAACTTTGGAGAATCACCTGTATCCACAAGTCTATATAGACCATGATCCTCAATACCAATAGCCACAATGGTGCGAGTCTCTTGGTCAACAATGGAACATTTGTGTGCTCTAAATACCACATCCAACTGAGGAGAGTGCCGCATAATCTGACTAACAAAGAGAAGGTTTAGTTCCATGCTAGGAATGTAGTATACATTGAGGAATATGAGATTCCTCCCACCAGAATGAATTTGAACTGTTCCCTTATCGACAACGATATACTCTTCACCTCCTCCAAAAATAACTAAGTCATTGAAGGGAGAGAAGTTTGTGAACCAATCACGCCGATGGGTGAAGTGTCACAAAGCACTTGAATCAATGTATCGAGCAGAGGACTTCACATGATCTGTAGGTCTTTTAGCCATAAAAGCATAAACGGAAGATTCTTTTTGCTCAATGTGCTCGACAACATTTGCTTTCTGTTGAGACCCTCCCTGCTTCTTCTATTTAGAAGCCAAAAGTTGACGACAATCCTTCTTCATATGACCATATTTGTAGCATTAATTACATTGAATGCTCTTTTTCTTAGGACTGCTCAGAGGTTGACTTGAGCCTTTTTGCTGCAAAGGCTGACCTTTACCTTTATTCTTAGGCTGAGACTTAGCTACAAAAGCTTGTTTTGTAGAGGACGATGAGGCACTACTACCAAACTATTGTTTCCAGCATTCCTGCTGCAAGAGAATGGTACAAAACTCCAAAAATATCAAATCAACATTAGTCGATGTAATGTTGAGGGTTTCAACAAAGTGCTCATAAGACTTCGGTAGACTTTTCAAGGTGATGACTACCATGTCTTCTTCCTCCATCTTCCGACCAATCACCTCCAACTGATCACGGATGTCCTAAATCTTTGTTAGATTCTCCTGTAAAGATATTCTCTCATCCATCATGATGGAGAATAGCTAGTTCTTTAAAAAGAATGCACGGCTCTTGTCGGAGGTCTCATGCAAGGTTTTCAAGTGCTCCCAAATCTCAGCAGCTGATTTTCCAAATGGAACCTATGGAAGTTGATCATTAGTAACTGAAAGCTTGATGAGCATCACCACTTCACGATTTTTCTTGTCATACTTTTTTTAGGCTTTATCCGCCATTGTGGGACGAGTAGCATTGCCTAGAACAATCTGATCAAGGCAGTGATATTTGAAGATGGTCATCATCTGCTACTTCCAGGTATTATAATTTATGCCGTTGAAACATTGATTGCCTTTCCAGCATAATGTTGGTCAAACTCACCATCTTTCATGTTTTTCGAAGCACGAAAAATGAGTTACACAAAAGAGACTCAAAAAAAGTTGAAAGCACAAATTCCAATGTTTTGAGGCAGTTTCAGGCACAAAAATCAAGGTAAACCCGTTGGCACAAATTTTAATGCACAAATTTTGAGACACCCAATAAAAACGGAAGCCAATCCAAAAATCTTCTCGAAAAACCTAGAAAGAATCTAGAATCAAAAAAAAAATCGACTTCAAAATAAAGGGTTTTTATCAAAACCCTAGCTGATTTTTTTATTTCAAAAAAAACTAGAGAATAGAAGGCAGCCAGGAAACAGATGAAATCTGTAAAAAATTTGCACTCCAACCAAAAAAACTCGTGCTCAGAACAAACTGCAAAAACATAGCTAACAGACGCGCCCTGAACACCAGCCACGAGCTCAGAAACGCGTGCAAGATGAGAGATCGCGCGGGCAAAGAAATGCTTCAAAAAACGCGACCTAAACGCGTCCGTCAGAAACCCTTTAGCAGGTCGCGGGAGAAAGAGACGTGGATAAGGGTCACATAAGAACAGAAAAAGGTCGTGTGCCCAAAAAACAAGAAAATACATCTTCAAAAATCGCGCTCAAACAAAAAAACACGAGCAAAGAGAAAGAAATAATATAATTCGCCAAAACCTCACGCGAATGCAGATGACGAAAAACATAGACACGATTTTTCCGAAAATCATGAGCTCGATTTTCAGATCACAGAAAAAACACGATTTTCAAGAGCCAAAAAATTCCCGCCCAGTCGTTTGGCTCTAATACCATGTTCAAAGAGACGAGATGGTAAAAATTCAATGTATTTACAATTGGAGCGAAAACTCAATAAATAATTCACAAGGATTTACAGGAATAGCAAGTTTCTAAAAGAAATTGAAGAAGAACATTAAGAAACGATCTTATCTAAAAATTACAATAAAATACAATATTGAGCATTAAATAATAAATAATAAATATTATGTTAATAGCAACACCAAAGTGTAATTTTTCATTTTAAATATTTGAGTAGATAGGGATAATATAAAAAATTGATGCCTACTCCTTGGAATTATAGAGTCTAAAACTTGATTCAAATGATATTCTAACAACATTCAATCTCTAGGGTTTAACAATAATATCACCGCCTTACAATGATATAAACCCATGTATTTGACTTACTAAAAATGATTCTACTTACTAAACCTCTTAGAACACTACACATCCCAATTTCTATTTGAAAATATTTACCACACTCCTTGAAGATGAACTAATCAAACTCGTAACTCTTACAACAAATGTGCAAGCATTAATTTTCTATTTTCCTTGAAAATGTACTTCTTCCAAAGAACTTGCAATATTGTGTAGGAGACAATCAAATTTAGAAGTTTCTATTCATATCATTATTTTAGAGCAAATTCATTGCAATAGACATACTAGAACAATATTTTAAATCTCTATTATCCTTTTAAAAAAAATAAAAAATTTAAGAGGGTTTCTCTTTACAAGCTATTCTCTCCAAAATCACCCAACCCCTATAAATGATAATGCCCTTACATTATATAGAATTTCTTTTGAAAAATCATGCCAATTGTTACAAATTTTACAAAAATCAAAACATCACATTGTTTGGAATCTTCTATTTTTGTCCTCCTTTTGATTTTGTAACTTACTACCTTTTACTTTGCTTTTATAGGCATTTAAAACTCATAGCCGGAGATATCTAAAGGAGCACAACTTCCAAAAGCCATATCTTTTGATTTGGATACCCATTTGACCTCTCATTTTTTTAAAACCAAAGATCTCTACTGCCCAAAAATTTGCTACACCAATTTGAACAATTTTTGGAGCCAAATTCAATCATTTGAACCTCCAAAATAGCAATTTAATACTTTTTCTTGGTTTCTAGAATTCTAAAAGTTCAATAATTTGCAAAGTGTGATTTTTTGGTCAAGGTTCACTCCTAAAGTTAACTAAGCATTTTGGAGCTTTGAGTAAATTTTTAGATCTATACATGCTTAATTGTAAGCTTACTAAAAATAGCAATCCTAGTATTTCTATTTTGATAATTTTGGTTGCTTTCGACTATTTTGAGGGAGTATTCAATAAGTATACTCAACGGGCTCAAGATTATTGTCAAAAGATAACCTCACATACAAACAACAAATATTTTGATCTCAACCTGATTTGAATATATTGAGACACTAAAGGGGCACAAATTGGGATGCCATTTTTCATAAGGCAAGTTGAACTTTTAACAATAAGCATGAAATGAAAATTTCAACAAGGGCTCCAGCACTACCAAGATGCCTAGCTCCCCTTCATATAAATAAAAACAACAAAGGAAATCAGACACCAAATGTTTGGAGGCATATCAACCCAACATTATAATGATGCAAATTCTATCCTAGAAGATTAAAGGTCTGGGTGGACCAAATAAGTACCATTTTCCCAAAGGGAAAGATCTCTAAACACAATATCAATTTGATACTACACAAAGATGTTGCCTAATGTAGGTAGATGCAAACAACCAAAAAACTCCATGTTTCGCGAGCATACCAAGCAATTTCATCCTATCTATCAAAACAATGATCCAATTGGAATCTCAAAGGTGTGATTGTAATGTCCCTTGTAGGAGCATTAGTAAAATAAGATTTAAATTTGCAATATATTTGATAAATGAACACCCTTAGATGTATGTTAAGTCAACCATCTTATATTATATGAATATTGAAGAGTATAGATTATTATAATTCTTTTACATTATAATGAATGTCTGATCTAAGTCTTGATCCTTATCAAGGAAAGAATCAGATTTTCTTTTTTAAAGATACTTATTATGTAAGAGACCTGCTGAATATCATTATGATGAGAAGGCTATGTATATTCCTTCTTGATTATGCCTCTGATTTGTATGTAAGAATAAATGTGATCCTTGACTATATCCAATTTGCTGTTCCTGAATTCTTCATTAAAATCATGCATTAGCTTGTATATGGTTCTCCATATATATCATGAATTTATAGGCCTCAAGTCTTGAACGCTTTCCCTGATTTATATCCTTAAAATATGCGGATGTATCTTGGAGCCTTCCCTGATTTATACCTTTATAATATATGCTTCCGTGTTTATAAATTTCTCTATTATATTGCAGTTTCTGAATTTGTCTTTATATTCATGCGATCCTTTTGGCATTGTATCTGATTATGGCTAATTATTCATGCATCCCTTAGCCTGGTAAATGGTGGGCTATACGCCACCCTTACTAGACTGATCTTAGGCTCTTGAGAGCACTCTGAGATCTGAGTTTAGAATATGAAATTGCAGATTGATTTTCTCCTTTTAGGATGATCTCCTATCCTTCTTAAATAGCCTTTGATGAGCCATGATGTGAGAAGTTGTATTGTTTCAGATAGTGATGTCCTTTGGAATGGACATGTCTCTTTGTTAACAAACCTTTAATCATTGCCCTTGAGACTTATTTAATTTCTGACTTTATTACTTAATCTCTTAACAACTATAAGCGATGGCTATCTTCTCAATATCCTTGACTTGCATCAACAGTTGTGTTATCAGCTTGCAACATCAGCACACCAGCATCAATAGGCAAAGACAAATGCTTGCTTTGACCAATAATAGTCTCTAGAACCTCAACACAGGAAAAGATTGGTCTAGATTGTGACTGTAAATATGAAGGATGGCGTTATATCTTCATACACCCGCTAAGTTCTTTAGATATGGCGCTGCCAATATGTCCCAGATAGGACAAACGGCTCCTGATGATGTTGGTAGAGTTAGATGGCAATAATGCCAAGGTGGCAGATAGAAAGAAAGACCCAGTGAGACTTAATGTGGCCTGAAACTTATTGTGATGTCTCCAATGATATGCCTGATGGTCTTTCAGAATGATAGCGGTAGAATATAGGCCACGATAGTGATAGCAAATTGTTGATTACACCAAAAGTATGGTGTGATAAATGATGTCCCGATGTAACATCTGAAAATATGAAGGTTAGCAACATGAAATGATTGCAACAACCATTAATCAACAATGGGGAAGTTAGAAACAAATGAACCATGACTGGAAACTCTTCCACAATACGCTGCATACTGCTGAAACTCTGCCAAGCTTGTAAGGGAAATAATTTTTCATCCACAAAAACTGAATGAAGATCAGCAGATTAGGAATTGGAAATCATGAATTTCTTATTCAATATCCTCTTCAAGAGGGTGACCGATACAAACCAAACATTATCATAATGAAGTATCTTCCCAAAAGGTAATCTCATGGTTTCTGATATCATGTGTTCAATAAGATACATCCAATCCAAACTCAACAGGATATTAAATTCCCTACATTCCTTGTGTCCCACCATTGAGATAACAATTAGTGATGTCTTCGTGATGCAAGGAATGGTAGGACCATCAAAAATTTTAGTACAGATTTAGATATTTCAGCATAGTGCTTTTGTAGTCTACTCTTTTGAACATCACCATTGACGAAAACTCTGACTTACTTCTTGGTTTACAGTTATCCGGAAATGAGGAACCTTTGCTGTCACCTATTTTTTGGGCTAGAGTGTCTCCATATCTTATAGAACCTCTTATAGCATTAAGGAAAAATGAGAGATCACTGGAAACAGACATGGAGCTAAAAAGTGAGTAATCCTTTGAACCTGACTGAAATGTATTTTGCTCACCACTCTCTATATTAAGATTATAGATGTCATGTTCTCCATTTGTAACAGCTCCAGCCTTGACCCCTGCAAAACTTGATAGAGAAACACTTTCAGGGAACTTAGAGACAATATTTTGAGGATAATTATCCTGGCTCTGCTCAAAATATTCTCTTGTACCAAACACATCTGCAGTCATTGTAACATAAGGGATCCTAAAATTTGTCAAAATACAGTTCACTTCATCTTCTATCTTTTCCTGCATAGGAGGACGGTTACAATTGTTGCAAGCACCTCCCTTTAATTGATGCCAATCCAAATATAGCCCATCACTTGCAGATGCGGGATGCTGATTGTATTGATTACAAAGTATTTTAATATTGCGAGGGATACCAAACCTTCTTTATCATCAACAAAAGCAGGTGTCGGTAATGATTTAAATGTGTTGTCAGTTAAGTTTAGCTCAGGTACAACAAGAAGTTCACCAAAACAACTCTCTGCTTTTCCATATGAATCAGTTGATTCTTCAAAAGTAACCTGTATTGAGTCCATGAAATCTTTGAAAAAATCAAAGCTTTGTACATTTTTTCCATCAAGTAGTTCCAACACCTCAAAGATCTGTATTTGTGCTGTAGTAGCAAACTCCCCTTTCATGGAAATTTTATATTTCTCAGAGCTTATAGGGTGTGCAGCTGAAATCTCTATTTCATGTTGTATTCCCTTGTATGTAGGAGAAAATTTCAGATGTTCTTCAGAAATATGATGCAAAGAATGTTCTTTGTTGAAATAACTGAACAAGTTAAGATGCAGGGAACAAGATAACTCAAGATAACCCCATATAATAGACGATTGCTACTCAAAATGGTTGAGTTGATCTTCAAGATCAACCAAGAGTAAAGCCTCTCTGACTATTTTGAGATCATAATTGCCCAAATTAACTTCATAGACTTCAAATTGAAAAGGAGACCCTACACATTTGAGAAATGTAGAAGATTCAACCAGGCCCAGTGGGATTCTCTCAAGCACTAAGTTGTTCATATCCTCTTCTCCCTTCTCCATGCATAATAGTGCATTCCAAGTCTCTACCAATGCTAGTTGGAGAAGAATACAGATTGAGGGATATCACATTCTTTTTCATCATTTCGAATATGACCTTAACAAACCATGGACTGCTGAAATGATCCAACCCTTGAGAATTCTCCACAATCAATTGGGAAACATCCTTCATGATCCTACTGCTATAAGGTTTCTTTGGAGTTGTTATCCTAGTGACTCCTCTCATACTAGACGCCACATTATGTATCATGCAAGGCTGACCCAAAGTGAACTCACTGCCACAAGATGAGAGATCTGTTGTTGTCCTAACTTGCAAACTATGATTCTTGCATGGAGGACAGCCCTTAATTCTTGATTCCCAATAGCTTAATGGAGCCCCTGGATCCCATACTCTTATGTGTAAACATGCATGGATTCTATCATCTCTCTTGCGATGCATCTTTTGATGAAGACCTCTTTGTAATGACAAAGTAAAAAGAATCAATTCTCTACTCTCATGCCTTGGATTATAAACCAAAAGATGGTCAAACTTCTTATCTTCAGTTGCTGGTCTGAAAATTGTAGCAGGCTCAAACTCAAATTTTTTCTCAAGTGCATACTCCCCAACGTAACTTTCCTGTAAATCGGACCTATATGTTTCATGAATTAAAAAACTCTGCTCATAGACTGAATTAACATCTTCAAAATGATCAAAAAACTCATCAATAGTTGCTGATTCAAAAATTTCAGGGTGCTCAAAACCCTCGTTAATTTCAAGTGAGGCCCCTTTCTCATGCACATGTCTCTCAACAAGATCATCCTATAACTCTACCTCATAAAGTGGGTTATCATAAGATATCTTTGCTTTCATCTCAAAGAGTGGATTATCAAATACTTGAAAGTTACTTTCAACATTTGGTTTAGGCCAATCATCCCCATGACTAACTCTCCCTTTGTGCTAGTTTCTTCATATATTGCAGTTTCGGGATCCACCTTAGTTCTTTGATGTGGAGTCTTTCACAAATCTTCTTTCATACTTGGTTCCATATGTTCGGGTTTTGCAACTATCTTTAGACACTCCCTTTTAATGTCTAGGTCCTTCATCAAATTAAACAATTCTTGCATCGACTCACATATAGACTTATCTATAGTCATCTTTTTAACTTTGTTTCTAACAACTGTCAAAGAGAGGCACTGGAATAGACATGCAAGTGTTGGTCACCAACATGCAAAAAAGATATGAACCACTGAATTTGATAAACACTACAAAAACTCTGACATGCAACTGAAGAACTGCAGCAAAAGTTAGAACTCCAACAAGCTGGTAGGAAATACTGAGCTCTAATACCACTGTAGTGTCCCACCCCAAATGGAACAATCTCTATTGCGATTTCACTCAGTAATTTAAATGATCATAGCAATTTGACACATTGTCATTTTGTCAAATGGTTTGCATGCAATTGACTGAGTGTTTGTTGAGGTTATATAAATGACAATGATATATATATTGAATACATACAAATATAATCCCAAATTTCAAGCTATTTGAGATACATAATTTCATTCCTTACAGCAAATATCTTTTACAACTCAACACAATATTATTGTTGTTGATTGTGAAGGTTATACATCATATGTTTACCTCACTGAGTATAGTTCAACGTACTACGTATTATTGAAGTAAACCGAATATGTGCAGAACATGGAACATAATGATAAAATATACAATATAATATGATTGAATCATGAAACACTTCTATTCATTTCCAGCAAATATCAACATGTATAATCTGAGTGTCACAATATCATTAAATCCACACATAACCCCATCCGACTACATGATCCCAATACATATAGTGCTCGATGGTGGTTGAGTAACCAACCATCGTGTCGCTTCATAACCATAACGGCCCACTAATCAAGACTTAGTTACATGCCATTAATTATACTTACTTATTCCCGCTACGACTAAGGTTTTATTATCAAAGCAACCGACCGACTACTCTAAGACCGAATACGCTAAGGCCTTATATCGGCTTACATCATCCCCCCCCCAAAAGAAGTCGGCTTCCCAGACGACTAACACAAAAATTGGGAATGCTTTTACAAAACAAATTTAGTGAGAAGAGGGTTGAGAGGACATCCCTAGCGGCTGGGGGACTGAAGAAGTGGCTGCCGGAGTAGTGAGTTGTCGCAGTCGGTACACCTCCTCAATACGCTATTGCAAGTGACGAGTGGCCTTCAATTCCTTCTCTCGTGTGGTCTTCACCAGATGCACCGCCTCCTTCAGGTTCTTGTTGGCCTTCTCTAGTTCTCTGTCCTTCCTTGCCAACTGTCTAGCCATCTCTTCCTCTTGCGCCTTCATCCTCCTCTCCATCTCCAGTATGGTGGTATCTCGGTCGATCACCTTCTTGTTTTCTTCTTCCAATAGG
Organism: Sequoiadendron giganteum; assembly: GCA_007115665.2. NCBI lineage: Eukaryota > Viridiplantae > Streptophyta > Pinopsida > Cupressales > Cupressaceae > Sequoiadendron > Sequoiadendron giganteum. The sequence goes on along the minus strand of CM021108.1, from coordinate 1,472,484 downwards.
TGAGAGAGCTCCTGTCTTTGTTTCTCAAGAGATTCTGCCTTGGCCTGAATGTTCTGGGAAAGAGTGATTGCCTGCTCTGCCTTTTGCGCCATTTTGTCCACCCTCATCTCAAACTCCTTGCAGGCTAGGAACAAAGACCTGTATGCTGCCTCCATTTCAAAAAGTTGTGCCACTAGCTTATCATCCTACCCATAGAAGGACGGCCTCTTGGGATACCAAGTTGCCATCATCTTTGGTGTCTTTCTGCCTACCCACTCGCTTGTGAATATTCTGTTGAACTCCTTTTCACTCTCCGAGTTCATGAACTGGATGATCCGCCTAGCCTCTTGTTCTGCTATTTGTGAGTAGTTTCAATTCAGTGTCTTTGAAATGTCTGACACTTCCTTTATGACTAGCGCAATAGGCTCGAGGCTGTGGATGTACCTCTCAATTGTGCTTATTGGATCCTCTCTGTCAAACTTGGGGATCACCACAGCAATCCCCTCAGATACATCTGCCTTACTGGACTCCCCATTGGTGCTAGCGGCTGCAGGTACGACTGGTTGCTTTGCCATCGAAGGCTCCCCATCTGATATGATGTGTATAACCTGTTGCACCAGTTCTCCCACCTCTCCTCCTAGTTGCTCTGTGTCTGCCTGCTCAACTGTTGGTATGTGTGCCGCCAGTTGTGTACTCTCTACTATCCCCATCGGTTGAGTGCTCCCTGTTGGTACTCCCTCTATCTCCCTCAAGCCAAGCGAGTGTATGGGGGAAATGTCCTCTTCCCAAATAGGGGACCCCATTTGCATCAACCATCCGTCTACATGGAGTACTTCCCCTGGTGGTACATCCTCACCCAGTGTGTTGTCTGTTGTGACCTTTTTTCACACATCATCCCATCAAGATGGGGACCCCCTTAAATCTTGCTCCAGTCTGGTCTTTTGGCTTTGGTTCGCTCTCTCTGGTCTCTGGTCCTTCCGGGGATTGTCCCGTCGTTTGACCCGGGTTGAAATATTGGTCAAGTCTGTGTAATTAGGGTTTTCATCCTTCAGGCTTATTTAAGGTCAGACTGAGTTATAAAATTGAAATCTAAGCTTAGAGCAGCAGTCAGAAGACTTCCAGCAGAGTCCCCCTAAATTTTCACTGTATTCTGGCAACTTACTATTTTTAGTAAGTATTCAACTTGGGACTATTTTATTGAGATTTTGGAATTCTGTCAGTTCCACTGCATCCGAGTGACATCAAGCTGTCTACACGTAAATTTTGAGCCAGATCAGACGACTTACTATTTTTGGCATTTCAGGCTTTAAGAGCCAAATTAGGGTTTCTACATGAGCTTTTCAGATGCATGTCTGGGGAATCCTTCTGGGTTTTCCAAAACCTTCGCAGTGATGTAACATGCAAACCGAGACAACCACTTTCAGAGTTCAGCCTTCGGAGGCTATTTTTAGGGTTCGCATGCAGTGTTTTTCAACGCATGTCGGGTTTTTCTTCATGGGTTTTTCGAGAGCTTCGCAACGGTGTGGCTTGCAAGCAGTGAAGATCGAGTTTTGAGGACTTACTATTTTTAGCCAGTGCATGCATGCAGACCATTTTTCTGGGTTTTTCTGGGTTTTTTGAGATCCCGCAGGCAATATGACATGCAATACCATCCGGCAGTGAATGAGTCACTTTTCAGACAGTTTCTATTTTTAGCAGGTACACTCCGGCAGCCGCCCAACACTCCAGTCCAGCAAGCAGAACGACATGCAGAAGGAACGAAGTCAAACGGAGACCGTTCGGGATACATGCAAATCAAATTAGGGTTTCCACTTTTATAGGGGGTAAAATCCAAAAATAGCCGAAACAAAGTACCCCACCCATGTCAGCACACTTCAAGGTACCTGCTGGCAAAATTTGAGCAAAGTCGGAGAACTTACTATTTTTAGTAAGTCAGGGCACGGCTATAAATAGCAGGTCTGCACCCGAGGTTGGCATCAGAATGACCCTCAAGCTATCAAGATCAAGCGTTGCAACTTTCAGGCAAAACGGAGCTACTAAAGTCAGAAAGTCAAACTTACTATAAATAGCAGGTGGCTATAAATAGCAGGTCAGGGCAGAGGACTGACAAAACAGGTTCACAAGGCAGAGAATATCATCTGATGAAATTTTCAGGCAAAACGGAGCCTTAGAGGTTGAAAATCAAGGGATTTGCTAAAATAGCACAACTTGCTAAAAATAGAATGCAAGAGCAGGAACAGGTAGAGGCTTGAAAAAACGCCTAAGGCAAAAATGAAAGCTCACCTAGTAAAATGCGCCCATCTCAAGGTAGAGGCTTGAAAAAGTTTCTAAGGCGAAAACGAAAGCTCACCTAGTAAAATGCGCCCATCTCAAGGTAGAGGCTTGAAAAAGTTTCTAAGGCGAAAACGAAAGCTCACCTAGTAAAATGCGCCTATCTCAAGGCAGAGGCTTGAAAAAAGTTTCTAAGGCAAAAATGAAAGCTCACCTAGTAAAATGCGCCCATCTCAAGGCAGAGGCTTGAAAAAGTTTCTAAGGCAAAAAACAAAAGCTCACCTAGTAAAATGCGCCCACCTCAAGGATTGAAGACTAAAAAGTTTCTAAGGCGTGGAAAACGAAAGTGGAACCAAGGAAACGCGCCCATGGTGAAAATGAAAGCTCACAGGGTGAAATGCGCCCTCCAAGGAAAATGAAAGCTTGGCCTAGCATCTGCGCCCATGATGAAGAGGAGATGGCCGAAATTTTCCTAAGGCATGAAATGAAA